>JBAIZL010000035.1:6722500-6727500 GCA_036971475.1 Prosapia bicincta | reverse complement strand
CACCACTTGTTGGGATTGAACCCGTTTCTTGTCTGATCATTTCAGCGCTCTCTATGTATGCCTTCATGTACATTTTCAGCTTTTAGAAACCTTGCATTTACATAGGGTTGCCAAATTAGTTGTCTTATACAAAGCCAGCGACATTTTACATTGATTTCGAACCAAGAGGGAGAATGTAATACAAAATATTGTTAATATTTTTTAATTCAAATACTTTACTATTTTTTTAAAATTTAGCCTAATATATTTATTCTACTCTTTAGGAAATGATATTTTCACTACTAAGTATTAAAACCGAATGTTATGTTACTTTAAAGGAAATTTTTCAGTAAGAATATCTTCCTCAGTGAGAGTAGGTAGAGTTTGTAGATTAAGATCTTATTATTCGTGGGTAAATAGAGATCTTATAAGATAAATAAGTAGAAATTTCCTCACAGATCCGAAGGGGAAGTGTCAGTGGCGTGGAACTTGAAAGGAGAAAATACCTTTGGCTTTTATACGTCAGAGAATCGCGTTCCCATCTGCCCAACTATTCAGACATACTGTATTTTTGCGTTTATTGGAATTAATATAGTAAAGTAAAATATAATAGCGTGGTATTTATCTTAAAATAAATATATATTAATTTGTCACTATTTTAAGAAAATTCTTATTTGTAGTAAAAAAATTAAATAGTTTTAAACAATTGCCAAACTTTGGTAAATGTAAATGTTTTCAATTTACTATTGAATGTAGAATTCCGATAATTTAATTTAAAATATAATTGTGGCTTAGGAAAGAACCAGCAGTGTAGCCTTTGCTATTGTGTTAGGTGATCCTGCAGCGTCAGTGACTGAGCGTAACATTCCAAGACTCATGCACGCGCTACACAATCCATCAGCGATCGAATTGTTGAAACAAGTCCAAAGCAAAAGCAATGTTATTAAAACATCAGCTGGAGCGACCACCTGTTGGTTGTTGCTTGTGACGAAACAATGCCCGCTATTTTATCAATAATTAGGCGGATTCTATCACTTATTGTGTAGCTGAATCTGTGCGTCTGGTTGATTGAGTTGAACGTACGCTACATCATGGTCAGTGCGAATAGCACTGTAGACGAGCGGGAAAACTAAATCTGTATCTAAGACGGATAAAATCAAACTGTCTTACTACTTTTAAATCAATTTATTATTTTTTTAAAGCATGCTATAAAGATTTTACTGTGCGTTTGATTAGAAACGATTATAACTGACAAAAGACTTTAATTTTCGTGGCATTTCTTGTTTTGTTTTTGTGGTTAAAGGAAGCAGGGTGTAGCTTGCATGTGCTTGCCATATAACCTTTGCTATATTTAACAACATTAAGTCGCTGAACATTAATAAAATTTAAAGTCAACATTGATAAATGAAAAAATAAACTAAACAAATACTCTCAATAAATAATGTATTAATTTAAATGCGTTTCGACAGCACGGTCATCTGCAGTGAATAGCGGCTGATACATTGGTCCGATTTTATCTAAGTGAGAATATTTTAATTTTATATTAGTATATTTGTTCTTATATTACACGAAACACTGGATAAAACGTACTAAGCAACAAAACTCTTAAAATTTGAGGCGTCTCGCGAGATTTCATTTTTCCGGGTAAAGTGATTTGTTAGAGAAGTTAAGTTAATTTAGAGTGATTACAAAATTTTATTACAATAAAATCTTTTTCTTGTAACATGTAATATGTTTAGTATTATATATAACGTGTAATATGTACCTGTAACAAGTTTTCTTGTATTTAAACCATGTAGTACTAAACGGTTTAAAATTAAGTACCGTATAGCTTCCACATAGTGAAGATTCATTGTTGTATATATTTAAATATATTTCAGAATGTAGTAACTGTTTGTTATTTGTACTGAAAACTACTATAATATAATAATATGAAAATATTTCATAGATGTGTTTAAACTCTTAAATGACTTATACAAACTAACAAGAAAACGTGTGTCAGGTATAAGAAAATGTTGTTTACTATGAGAATCAAAAGTTGCAATATATTGGTACAACCGACTGTCGTGCCTAGATTGGCTGATTGCTCTGTGTACTACAGATCTGTGGCCAAACATCCATAGCCACGCTAATACCGTTTTAATAACACTTCACAGATGCAGTCACAGATAACATAAACACAGATTGTATTATTCTTCGATCACTCTAAAAGTTCATTATCTTAGAACTTTTATATATACAATTTTACTATACAATTTTTCTACTCTTTTAAAAAGTTTGTTTGTTAAAATTGTGAAAATATTTGGGTAATAAGTTTTCACAACCGTATTTCCCCTACTTCAGTAACATTGTTGTTTCACTGAAATACAATTCAAATAAAACCTAAATAAAATATTAATTTTATATTTTATAAAAATATAATTTATAATATTTATTTAAACAAGATAAAATAGTTTTGAATTGAAAAAATATTGTAGAAGACTGAAAAGCTACACCCAATTACAAGTTTTTTTTTTTTAATATTGAGAATCTCATAACCAGAAGGAGTGTAAGATAATGAGGTGATAGGGGGATCAAATCAAGGACTTGATCCTAGATAAAGAAATAAAACTGGAATATCTAGGATATAAAGTGAGAAGAGAGAATACCAGAAGCTCCAAAGTATCCTGTAAGAAAAAGTAGTAGTAATCGATTAATGAGAAAAATGTGTCATGGCTGAAAATCTACGAGAATAGCGCATCTGTGATAACAGTAACTATATAAATCAGTACTCATATGAATGCGGGTTATTGCCAACCTTTGCGACGAAGACACTAACAGCCGAAAATCTACGAGAATAGCGCATCTGTGATAACAGTAACTATATAAATCAGTACTCATATGAATGCGGGTTATTGCCAACCTTTGCGACGAAGACGCTAACAGCCGAAAATCTACGAGAATAGCACATCTGTGATAACACTAATTATATAAATCAGTACTCATATGAATGCGGGTTATTGCCAACCTTTGCGACGAAGACACTAACAGCCGAAAATCTACGAGAATAGCGCATCTGTGATAACAGTAACTATATAAATCAGTACTCACATGAATGCGGGTTATTGCCAACCTTTGCGACGAAGACACTAACAGCCGAAAATCTACGAGAATAGCGCATCTGTGATAACAGTAACTATATAAATCAGTACTCATACGAATGCGGGTTATTGCCAACCTTTGCGACGAAGACACTAACAGCCGAAAATCTACGAGAATAGCGCATCTGTGATAACAGTAACTATATAAATCAGTACTCATACGAATGCGGGTTATTGCCAACCTTTGCGACGAAGACACTAACAGCCGAAAATCTACGAGAATAGCGCATCTGTGATAACACTAATTATATAAATCAGTACTCATATGAATGCGGGTTATTGCCAACCTTTGCGACGAAGACACTAACAGCCGAAAATCTACGAGAATAGCGCATCTGTGATAACACTAATTATATAAATCAGTACTCATATGAATGCGGGTTATTGCCAACCTTTGCGACGAAGACACTAACAGCCGAAAATCTACGAGAATAGCGCATCTGTGATAACAGTAACTATATAAATCAGTACTCATATGAATGCGGGTTATTGCCAACCTTTAAAGACTCTTTAAGTGGAAGATCAGTTAGAAACTTAACATTAATAAAATAATATGAATAAGGTAATGCTTTTTTCTCCGCATTATTTAATAATCTGCTGGTAAATATTTTATATATTTATTATAAAATCCTTAGACAAGGTGATATAATACTGCAATAATTCCACAGTCTTTAATATTATTAAATTTCGTTTCTTAAGCTTAATAAATATAACATTGAAGGAAGTACAACGTAATTTATAGCACAAATATTTTCAACCTTAAAACAGAATTTAGTAATATTTGTACCGTTTCATACGTAAATCTATATTTTCTACGCTATTTAAATCGTATTAACTCTTGCTACGGCTACATTTACCGATTAGTTACGAAGCAAGGATATGTGGTAATAATGACCGTCACAAGTCTGCAGTGTATAATTTGCTGCATCACAATGTGGGGGCAATGCTTGCGGTATATTGAATTATTGTTCTACAAGTCTGGAATAATTAATTGCACGAGCTGGGGCTGTATTAATGATTTGAATATGCAATCTATAATGATATATTGGAAGTGATCAATATGATCCCAAACTAATTAGTTAAAGAAATATATACAGGGGACGAGCTGTCTGTATCTCTTTGTTTACTTTGTAAAACTTGATTTAAATATTACACTAATACATCTTGTGTTTAGCTACTCAAGTATGGTAACTCGCATAACCTGGGCCTTTAAGCATCTTGGAAGTGTAATGTCTTTGAGTGCGTCCATAAATAATATGAATTCACATTTCAGAAGTAGGATTTCCGTAAGTGAACGAATTGCCCCGAAGATTTCCGAAAGCCATGGTAATTCTAAAATCTGTTTCAACCTTTATTCAGAGGTTACCTCTAGGTTATAATATATACCCACCAAAATAATAGTAATTATATTAACTCCGTTTTGGGGGGGGGGGGTTGGGCCTTACCTATGTATGTAAATACATTTAAAAGGAATCACCAATGCTTTTAAAGGAGATAATTGTATGGAGACAAAAATAAGTACATATTGGAGAACTAAAGTGACCACTCGTTGTCTTTCCTCAAATAACTTTTCAGTTTTTAAAAACTGTAAAAGTAGCAACTTTAAATTAATTAAGTCTCAAGAAAATATATCTTTTTACTAAATACCCTGTTAGGGTTGATAGCTTGTGATAATAGCTTAAACAAAAACAATTTTTCAACATTTACAACTTATATTAACACGAGTTGTGAAAAAAGAAAACAATTTGCAATACAAAGAGGTCCAGATTCACTCCATTTAAGGAAACTGGCATCTCAACACTTTATAATTTGTTAGAGTTTTCGCCGCTAAATGCTGTTATTATACGTTACTAACACTCAACTATTTAGAATCCTTTAATG
>JBAIZL010000035.1:6712500-6717500 GCA_036971475.1 Prosapia bicincta | reverse complement strand
TAAAAATTCCAACAGATTTTGGTAGGACACCAGCGTCGGAAGTTTACTACTGGCAATTAATATTTGCTATGTATTGCTTTCCAGATCTATAAACCAGTAGATACCAACATTATTTAACATTCAAAGCTTCATGAAGCGTTAAAAATAGAATAATACTAATTTAATATATGATCGTTTTGGATTTTCGATCAGTTACTGTCCTTGGATAATTTTTATTTATTTTCAGCTAAAAACTAAAAAAAAACATCTAATTTTAGCTTTAAATTCCGGTTCCAGTGGTTTAGTAGAATAAGATATAAACGTAGGAGCAGACATTTGGGCGAAACCCATAGCTTACCTTGCTCAATGGTGAGTCATTTTTGCACCACGCTCATAAAAATGTTATCCTATTTCTAGCTACTGTATCAGTTATCCAGATTTCACAGTGCAGTTAAGATATTCCATATGCATAAGAACTATGAATAAATAAACACAGCCCTGAAATAGATATTCTATAGACTGCTCCCAGCTGAGTGTTCCTTTGTTCTTAGCTCTGTATGCCTGGCAGTTTACTACCAGCTAAGTGTTACTTAGTTCTTAGTTATGTATGCCTGGAAGTCTACTGCCAGCTGTGTGTTACTTAGTTCTTAGCTCTGTATGCATGGCAGTCTACTACCAGCTGAGTGTTACTTAGTTCTTAGTTCTGTATG
The DNA here is from genome assembly GCA_036971475.1 of Prosapia bicincta. Classification (NCBI taxonomy): domain Eukaryota; kingdom Metazoa; phylum Arthropoda; class Insecta; order Hemiptera; family Cercopidae; genus Prosapia; species Prosapia bicincta. The sequence continues at coordinate 6,716,811 of JBAIZL010000035.1, read as the reverse complement.
CATGGCAGTCTACTACCAGCTGAGTGTTCCTTTGTTCTTAGCTCTGTAAGCATGGTAGTCTACTACCAGCTGAGTGTGTATTTGTTCTTAGTTCTGTATGCCTGGCAGTTTACTACCAGCTAAGTGTTACTTAGTTCTTAGTTATGTATGCCTGGAAGTCTACTACCAGCTGAGTGTTACTTAGTTCTTAGTTCTGTATGCCTGGAAGTCTACTACCAGCTGAGTGTTACTTAGTTCTTAGTTCTGTATGCCTGGCAGTCTACTACCAGCTGAGTGTTACTTAGTTCTTAGTTCTGTATGCCTGGAAGTCTACTACCAGCTGAGTGTTACATAGTTCTTAGTTCTGTATGCCTGGCAGTCTACTACCAGCTGAGTGTTACATACTTCTTAGTTATGTATGCCTGGCAGTCTACTACCAGCTGAATGTTACTTAGTTCTTAGTTATGTATGCCTGGCAGTCTACTACCAGCTGAGTGTTACTTAGTTCTTAGTTATGTATGCCTGGCAGTCTACTACCAGCTGAGTGTTACTTAGTTCTTAGTTCTGTATGCCTGGAAGTCTACTACCAGCTGAGTGTTACTTAGTTCTTAGTTCTGTATGCCTGGCAGTCTACTACCAGCTGAGTGTTACTTAGTTCTTAGTTATGTACGCCTGGCAGTCTACTACCATCTGAGTGTTACTTAGTTCTTACTTATGTATGCCTGGCAGTCTACTACCAGCTGAGTGTTACTTAGTTCTTAGTTATGTATGCCTGGCAGTCTACTACCAGCTGAGTGTTACTTAGTTCTTAGTTATGTATGCCTGGCAGTCTACTACCAGCTGAGTGTTACTTAGTTCTTAGTTCTGTATGCCTGGAAGTCTACTACCAGCTGAGTGTTACTTAGTTCTTAGTTCTGTATGCCTGGCAGTCTACTACCAGCTGAGTATTACTTAGTTCTTAGTTCTGTATGCCTGGAAGTCTACTACCAGCTGAGTATTACTTAGTTCTTAGTTCTGTATGCATGACAGTCTACTACCAGCTGAGTGTTACTTAGTTCTTAGTTCTGTATGCATGGCAGTCTACTACCAGCTGAGTATTACTTAGTTCTTAGTTCTGTATGCATGACAGTCTACTACCAGCTGAGTGTTACTTAGTTCTTAGTTCTGTATGCATGGCAGTCTACTACCAGCGGAGTGTTACTTAGTTCTTAGTTCTGTATGCCTGGCAGTCTACTACCAGCTGAGTGTTACTTAGTTCTTAGCTCTGTATGCCTCTCAGTCTACTACCAGCAGAGTGTTACTTAGTTCTTAGTTATGTATGCCTGGAAGTCTACTACCAGCTGAGTGTTACTTAGTTCTTAGTTCTGTATGCCTGGCAGTCTACTACCAGCTGAGTGTTACTTAGTTCTTAGTTCTGTATGCATGGCAGTCTACTACCAGCTGAGTGTTACTTAGTTCTTAGTTCTGTATGCATGGCAGTCTACTACCAGCTGAGAGTTCCTTTGTTCTTAGCTCTGTAAGCATGGTAGTCTACTACTAGCTGAGTGTGTCTTTGTTCTTAGTTCTGTATGGATCACAGTCTACTACCAGCTGAGTGTTCCTTTGTTCTTAGTTCTGTATGCATGGCAGTCTTCTCCCATCTGAGTGTTACTTAGTTCTTAGCTCTGTATGCATGGCAGTCTACTACCAGCTGAGTGTGTCTTTGTTCTTAGTTCTGTTTGCAAGGCAGTCTACTACCAGCTGAGTGTTCCTTTGTTCTTAGTTCTGTATGCATGGCAGTCTTCTCCCATCTGAGTGTTACTTAGTTCTTAGCTCTGTATGCATGGCAGTCTACTACCAGCTGAGTGTGTCTTTGTTCTTAGTTCTGTTTGCAAGGCAGTCTACTACCAGCTGAGTGTTCCTTTGTTCTTAGTTCTGTATGCATGGCAGTCTACTACCAGCTGAGTGTTACTTAGTTCTTAGTTCTGTATGCCTGGAAGTCTACTACCAGCTGAGTGTTACTTAGTTCTTAGTTCTGTATGCCTGGCAGTCTACTACCAGCTGAGTGTTACTTAGTTCTTAGTTCTGTATGCCTGGCAGTCTACTACCAGCTGAGTGTTACTTAGTTCTTAGTTCTGTATGCATGGCAGTCTACTACCAGCTGAGTGTTACTTAGTTCTTAGTTCTGTATGCATGGCAGTCTACTACCAGCTGAGAGTTCCTTTGTTCTTAGCTCTGTAAGCATGGTAGTCTACTACTAGCTGAGTGTGTCTTTGTTCTTAGTTCTGTATGGATCACAGTCTACTACCAGCTGAGTGTTCCTTTGTTCTTAGTTCTGTATGCATGGCAGTCTTCTCCCATCTGAGTGTTACTTAGTTCTTAGCTCTGTATGCATGGCAGTCTACTACCAGCTGAGTGTGTCTTTGTTCTTAGTTCTGTTTGCAAGGCAGTCTACTACCAGCTGAGTGTTCCTTTGTTCTTAGTTCTGTATGGATCACAGTCTACTACCAGCTGAGTGTTCCTTTGTTCTTAGTTCTGTATGCATGGCAGTCTTCTCCCATCTGAGTGTTACTTAGTTCTTAGCTCTGTATGCATGGCAGTCTACTACCAGCTGAGTGTGTCTTTGTTCTTAGTTCTGTTTGCAAGGCAGTCTACTACCAGCTGAGTGTTCCTTTGTTCTTAGTTCTGTATGGATGGCAGTCTACTACCAGCTGAGTGTTCCTTTGTTCTTAGTTCTGTATGGATGAGAGTCTACTACCAGCTGAGTGTTCCATTGTTCTTAGTTCTGTATGGATGGCAGTCTACTACCAGCTGAGTGTTACTTAGTTCTTAGTTCTGTATGCATGGCAGTCTACTACCAGCTGAGTGTTCCTTTGTTCTTAGTTCTGTATGCCTGGAAGTCTACTACCAGCTGAGTGTTCCTTTGTTCTTAGTTCTGTATGGATGGCAGTCTACTACCAGCTGAGTGTTCCTTTGTTCTTAGTTCTGTATGCCTGGAAGTCTACTACCAGCTGAGTGTTCCTTTGTTCTTAGTTCTGTATGCCTGGAAGTCTAATACCAGCTGAGTGTTCCTTTGTTCTTAGTTCTGTATGCCTGGAAGTCAACTACCAGCTGAGTGTTACTTAGTTCTTAGTTCTGTATGCATGGCAGTCTACTACCAGCTGAGTGTTCCTTTGTTCTTAGTTCTGTATGCCTGGAAGTCTACTACCAGCTGAGTGTTCCTTTGTTCTTAGTTCTGTATGCCTGGAAGTCTACTACCAGCTGAGTGTTCCATTGTTCTTAGTTCTGTATGGATGGCAGTCTACTACCAGCTGAGTGTTACTTAGTTCTTAGTTCTGTATGCATGGCAGTCTACTACCAGCTGAGTGTTCCTTTGTTCTTAGTTCTGTATGCCTGGAAGTCTACTACCAGCTGAGTGTTCCATTGGTCCTAGTTCTGTATGGATGGCAGTCTACTACCAGTTGAGTGTTCTTTTGTTCTTAGTTCTGTATGCCAGAAAGTCTACTCCCAGCTGAGCCTTACGTAGCTCTTCAACCTATTACTGAAAGTCTACGTCCTGCTGAGCCTTACGTAGCTCTTCAACCTATGCCTGAAAGTCTACGCCCTACTGAGCCTTACGTAGCTCTTCAGCCTATGCCTGAATGTCTACGCCCCGCTGAGCCTTACGTAGCTCTTCAACCAATGCCTGAAAGTCTACGCCCTTCTGAGCCTTACGTAGCTCTTCAACCTATGCCTGAAAGTCTACGCCCAGCTGAGCCTTACGTAGCTCTTCAACCTATGCCTGAAAGTCTACGCCCTTCTGAGCCTTACGTAGCTCTTCAACCTATGCCTGAAAGTCTACGCTCAGCTGAGCGTTACGTAGCTCTTCAACCTATGCCTGAAAGTCTACGCCCAGCTGAGCCTTACGTAGCTCTTCAACCTATGCTTTAAAGTCTACGCCCAGCTGAGCCTTACGTAGCTCTTCAACCTATGCTTTAAAGTCTACGCCCAGCTGAGCCTTACGTAGCTCTTCAACCTATGCCTGATAGTCTACGCCCTGCTGAGCCTTACGTAGCTCTTCAACCTATGACTGAAAGTCTACGCCCAGCCGAGCCTTACGTAGCTCTTCAACCTATTACTGAAAGTCTACGCCCTGCTGAGCCTTACGTAGCTCTTCAACCTATGCCTGAAAGTCTACGCCCAGCTTAGCCTTACGTAGCTCTTCAGCCTATGCCTGAATGTCTACGCCCAGCTGAGCCTTACGTAGCTCTTCAACCTATGCTTTAAAGTCTACGCCCTTCTGAGCCTTACGTAGCTCTTCAACCTATGCCTGAAAGTCTACGCCCAGCTGAGCCTTACGTAGCTCTTCAACCT
>JBAIZL010000035.1:6692500-6707500 GCA_036971475.1 Prosapia bicincta | reverse complement strand
GTTATATACTACTATTTGAATTGGTTACACACATACGTCGGGTGTTACCCAACTTTCCCTTGGTCGTTGCTTCCCTCTGTATTGTGACACCGTTTACGATACACTTTGCTAAAATTGGGCTTAAATGCCCTATAACTACTTCCAAGAGTCCAATTATGATCCTGTTTTACCAGTATGGTCTGGTTATAATATTTACAGTAAGTCGTAGTATATCACTTGGAGTATGTGTTGGTATAACATTTACAGTAAGTCGTAGTATATCACTTTAAGTATGTGTTGGTATAACATTTACAGTAGGTCGTAGTATATCACTCGGAGTATGTGTTGGTATAACATTTACAGTAAGTCGTAGTATATCACTTTAAGTATGTGTTGGTATAACATTTACAGTAAGTCGTAGTATATCACTCGGAGTATGTGTTGGTATAACATTTACAGTAAGTCGTAGTATATCACTCGGAGTATGTGTTGGTATAACATTTACAGTAAGTCGTAGTATATTACTTGGAGTATGTGTTGGTATAACATTTACAGTAAGTCGTAGTATATCACTTTAAGTATGTGTTGGTATAACATTTACAGTAAGTCGTAGTATATCACTTTAAGTATGTGTTGGTATAACATTTACAGTAAGTCGTAGTATATCACTCGGAGTATGTGTTGGTATAACATTTACAGTAAGTCGTAGTATATCACTTTAAGTATGGTCTAGTATAACATTTACAGTAAGGTGTAGTATATCACTTGGAGTATGTGTTGGTATAACATTTACAGTAAATCGTAGTATATCACTTGGAGTATGTGTTGGTATAACATTTACAGTAAGTCGTAGTATATCACTTGGAGTATGTGTTGGTATAACATTTACAGTAAGGTGTAGTATATCACTTTAAGTATGTGTTGGTATAACATTTACAGTAAGTCGTAGTATATCACTCGGAGTATGTGTTGGTATAACATTTACAGTAAGTCGTAGTATATCACTTTAAGTATGGTCTAGTATAACATTTACAGTAAGTCGTAGTATATCACTTTGAGTATGTGTTGGTATAACATTTACAGTAAGTCGTAGTATATCACTTGGAGTATGTGTTGGTATAACATTTACAGTAAGGTGTAGTATATCACTTTAAGTATGTGTTGGTATAACATTTACAGTAAGTCGTAGTATATCACTCGGAGTATGTGTTGGTATAACATTTACAGTAAGTCGTAGTATATCACTTTAAGTATGGTCTAGTATAACATTTACAGTAAGTCGTAGTATATCACTTTGAGTATGTGTTGGTATAACATTTACAGTAAGTCGTAGTATATCACTTGGAGTATGTGTTGGTATAACATTTACAGTAAGTCGTAGTATATCACTCGGAGTATGTGTTGGTATAACATTTACAGTAAGGTGTAGTATATCACTTGGAGTATGTGTTGGTATAACATTTACAGTAAATCGTAGTATATCACTTGGAGTATGTGTTGGTATAACATTTACAGTAAATCGTAGTATATCACTTGGAGTATGTGTTGGTATAACATTTACAGTAAGGTGTAGTATATCACTTGGAGTATGTGTTGGTATAACATTTACAGTAAATCGTAGTATATCACTTGGAGTATGTGTTGGTATAATATTTACAGTAAGTCGTAGTATATCACTTTAAGTATGGTCTAGTATAACATTTACAGTAACGTGTAGTATATCACTTGGAGTATGTGTTGGTATAACATTTACAGTAAATCGTAGTATATCACTTGGAGTATGTGTTGGTATAACATTTACAGTAAGTCGTAGTATATCACTTGGAGTATGTGTTGGTATAACATTTACAGTAACGTGTAGTATATCACTTTAAGTATGTGTTGGTATAACATTTACAGTAAGTCGTAGTATATCACTCTAAGTATGTGTTGGTATAACATTTACAGTAAGTCGTAGTATAGCACTTGGAGTATGTGTTGGTATAACATTTACAGTATGTCGTAGTATATCACTCTAAGTATGTGTTGGTATAACATTTACAGTATGTCGTAGTATATCACTCTAAGTATGTGTTGGTATAACATTTACAGTAAGTCGTAGTATAGCACTTGGAGTATGTGTTGGTATAACATTTACAGTAAGTCGTAGTATATCACTCTAAGTATGTGTTGGTATAACATTTACAATAAATCGTAGTATATGACTTTAAGTATGTGTTGGTATAACATTTACAGTAAGTCGTAGTATATCACTTTAAGAATGTGTTGGTATAACATTTACAATAAATCGTAGTATATGACTTTAAGTATGTGTTGGTATAACATTTACAGTATGTCGTAGTATATCACTCTAAGTATGTGTTGGTATAACATTTACAGTAAGTCGTAGTATATCACTTGGAGTATGTGTTGGTATAACATTTACAGTAAGTCGTAGTATATCACAAGGAGTATGTGTTGGTATAACATTTACAGTATGTCGTAGTATATCACAAGGAGTATGTGTTGGTATAACATTTACAGTATGTCGTAGTATATCACAAGGAGTATGTGTTGGTATAACATTTACAGTAAGTTGTAGTATATCACAAGGAGTATGTGTTGGTATAACATTTACAGTATGTCGTAGTATATCACAAGGAGTATGTGTTGATATAACATTTACAGTAAGTCGTAGTATATCACTCGGAGTATGTGTTGGTATAACATTTACAGTAAGTCGTAGTATATCACTTTAAGTATGGTCTAGTATAACATTTACAGTAAGTCGTAGTATATCACTTTGAGTATGTGTTGGTATAACATTTACAGTAAGTCGTAGTATATCACTTGGAGTATGTGTTGGTATAACATTTACAGTAAGTCGTAGTATATCACTCGGAGTATGTGTTGGTATAACATTTACAGTAAGGTGTAGTATATCACTTGGAGTATGTGTTGGTATAACATTTACAGTAAATCGTAGTATATCACTTGGAGTATGTGTTGGTATAACATTTACAGTAAATCGTAGTATATCACTTGGAGTATGTGTTGGTATAACATTTACAGTAAGGTGTAGTATATCACTTGGAGTATGTGTTGGTATAACATTTACAGTAAATCGTAGTATATCACTTGGAGTATGTGTTGGTATAACATTTACAGTAAGTCGTAGTATATCACTTTAAGTATGGTCTAGTATAACATTTACAGTAACGTGTAGTATATCACTTGGAGTATGTGTTGGTATAACATTTACAGTAAATCGTAGTATATCACTTGGAGTATGTGTTGGTATAACATTTACAGTAAGTCGTAGTATATCACTTGGAGTATGTGTTGGTATAACATTTACAGTAAGGTGTAGTATATCACTTTAAGTATGTGTTGGTATAACATTTACAGTAAGTCGTAGTATATCACTCTAAGTATGTGTTGGTATAACATTTACAGTAAGTCGTAGTATAGCACTTGGAGTATGTGTTGGTATAACATTTACTGTATGTCGTAGTATATCACTCTAAGTATCTGTTGGTATAACATTTACAGTATGTCGTAGTATATCACTCTAAGTATGTGTTGGTATAACATTTACAGTAAGTCGTAGTATAGCACTTGGAGTATGTGTTGGTATAACATTTACAGTAAGTCGTAGTATATCACTCTAAGTATGTGTTGGTATAACATTTACAATAAATCGTAGTATATGACTTTAAGTATGTGTTGGTATAACATTTACAGTAAGTCGTAGTATATCACTTTAAGTATGTGTTGGTATAACATTTACAATAAATCGTAGTATATGACTTTAAGTATGTGTTGGTATAACATTTACAGTATGTCGTAGTATATCACTCTAAGTATGTGTTGGTATAACATTTACAGTAAGTCGTAGTATATCACTTGGAGTATGTGTTGGTATAACATTTACAGTAAGTCGTAGTATATCACAAGGAGTATGTGTTGGTATAACATTTACAGTATGTCGTAGTATATCACAAGGAGTATGTGTTGGTATAACATTTACAGTAAGTCGTAGTATATCACAAGGAGTATGTGTTGGTATAAAATTTACAGTAAGTCGTAGTATATCACAAGGAGTATGTGTTGGTATAACATTTACAGTATGTCGTAGTATATCACAAGGAGTATGTGTTGGTATAACATTTACAGTAAGTCGTAGTATATCACAAGGAGTATGTGTTGGTATAACATTTACAGTAAGTCGTAGTATATCACAAGGAGTATGTGTTGGTATAACATTTACAGTAAGTCGTAGTATATCACAAGGAGTATGTGTTGGTATAACATTTACAATAAATCGTAGTATATGACTTTAAGTATGTTTTGGTATAACATTTACAGTAAGTCGTAGTATATCACTTGGAGTATGTGTTGGTATAACATTTACAATAAATCGTAGTATATGACTTTAAGTATGTGTTGGTATAACATTTACAGTAAGTCGTAGTATAGCACTTGGAGTATGTGTTGGTATAACATTTACAGTACGTTCTGGTATACATTTCCAGTATAGTCTATTATATCATTTCTATTTTGGTCTAGTATATCATTTCCACTATGGTCTATTAGCCTATATGATTTCCATTATGGTCTAGTATATCATTTCCATTGTGGTCTAGTATATCATTTCCATGATGGTCTAGTATATCATTTCCAATATGGTCTAGTATACATTTCCAATATGGTCTAGTATATTTCCAGTATAGTCTAGTATAACGTTTACAGTATGGTTAGACATTAGTATATTATTTCCAGTATAATATAGTAAAGCATAATCAGTATGGTCTAGTATATCATTTCCATGATGGTCTAGTATATCATTTCCAATATGGTCTAGTATACATTTCCAATATGGTCTAGTATATTTCCAGTATAGTCTAGTATAACGTTTACAGTATGGTTAGACATTAGTATATTATTTCCAGTATAATATAGTAAAGCATAATCAGTATGGTCTAGTATATCATTTCCATGATGGTTTAGTATATCATTTCCAGTATGGTCTAGCTTTGTCTTTTACAGTGAGTTTAGTGTAACAATTCCGTTAAGGTCTACAATAACATCCCCACTGTAACAGAAGCCCAACTTATTTAAAGTGTTTTAATACTAGGAAGATTACATTCTAGAATTTTTTTTATTAAATCTTGAAAGATATTTATGTAATCAAATGTACAAATATTAATTTCTTTAAAATTACATCCTTCCTTTTATGTTCTACTGGTCATACGACGCTGGATATAATGTCTATTACATAGAGCCTATATATTTTTGTAATTTATAGTCTGCTAAATTAATGACCAATTATTCATTTTCTTTTCATAATTCCTAAAAATATACATGTAATGACTAAAACGTTTCTAGTGTTACTTTAGTTTTTCTCTTAACGCATGATAACACACGTATATTCCCTCTTAATTCTTAAAAACATTCCGAAGTGTGTGTGTGTGTGTGTGTAAAATTAGGATAAGATGTTAATTCAAATTTACTCTGAAACTACCAACTTAGCTTTGTTACTGTTAGCAATGCTATTTTTAATTAGGCCGCATAATCACGTGCACAGAGAGCCAAGGTTAGGCGTATCTCACAGTATGGAGTTACCATTAATACTTGGCCAGTTGCCAAATAAAATCTTTACACGTAAAGCTGGTTTAAACATAGAAAGACAAGTGACCTTTTGTTAGAAGCCCAGTTTAAGGATTTAAGTCCGGCCGATTTACTTACAATTATGTATTGTAATGCAGAGGAAGAAATTATGAACCTTAAATGTTACATAACTGACGTGCGAACGCAATAATTGCTTCCAAACCATGTCCATAAACTACATTTGGTTACTTCAACGACTAAAATAAAACGTCCAGTGCCAACGCAATACTTAGCGATCTTACAGCCACACTAAGAGTTTGAAGGGCATCATAAGTTGGAATACCCTTATTTAAATTACCTTATAACTCTTTTTTTTTTAATTTAGTCTGTAATGGTTTGAATATAACTTATCACAAAATTGGATAATGTCCAATTAGATAATTAGATAATTAAAAATGTATTCACTTGATTTACTTACTCTCTAATTAGTAACAAATTTCCGAAAAAATGTGTAACTACCTGTTTGTGTTTTCGATTTCATAACTACATCGAAAGTTACGTATTGCTAGTGTGTGGGTACATACTTCAGGTAGTGACATAAACGGAATGGCTGTTTGTAGTAGGATAGAAAAAATTAAATATTTCTTAGTCAGGCTGGTGTCCAATAGTATAGTCAAACAGAGAATGGATTTCTTGGGGTTTGTAATTTCATTTTATTATGTGCTCTTGGGTGTTTGTAAACGTCTTACGCCTCTATTGTGTTAAAGAATAACACGCTTGTGTTACTCTGACCTATTTCTATTGTTGGCAGTAAGACAGGAGTTTGTCTCTTCTTTTGTTAATTGTGGGTTCTCTTTATTGAAATCGTTTACTCAACTTGTACATATTTCTCAGGTTTATCCTGCTCAGAACAGCCCGTCCCGCACTTATGGACGTCATGCTCTTAGCATATATCTCAGAGTCACATAAAGGGGGGAAGAGTTGACGAACTGTCGTCAGGATCAAGTTAAACTCATACATCTTGTTATATCATGGCTTGTGTGGGAAGAATCGCAGTGCCTCTACATCATTCCATTTTCCTCCGAAATCATGTTTCGATTCCGTAATTGAATCTGTTTTAGATTCGAACAAATATTCAACATTTATTATTTCCAAAATCAACTGTAATGCCAGGGATTTCCAAACAGGACACACTATGGCCTATTCCTCACAAACTCCCGGACATCAGTGCTTCCTTTCAAATTCCCCAAGTGGACCAAGACTTCCTATTAAACCAGACATTATTCTTCAACCTATTCTTCAATCGTCCTCCTCAACATTGCCCGAGTCATGACAAGTGTATCTTCTGATAGGTTAGCGATAGAGCTAAGGCCAACGAGATGGCCACCGGAGGGGCCCTATATATTGTTATGTACCAGCCAAAAAGGAATGTTATATGTTGCAAGTTGGATAGAATCGAATCATGTTAGATGTTAGATGAGATGATAGATCGAATCATGATGATGGAATCATGAGAATGATGGGTAGATTTTGTTAGAGTTGAATTGTGTGTTTAGTGAGCTTGTATTAATGTGTGTAGTTTGTGTTCTGTGTTCTACAACGCAAAGATGTTATGTAAGTAACAATATAGATATTCTATTATTACAATGATGTGTGTTTAATTTCGTAGTAGCTTACCTGCTTCCACCCTTCTCACTCATAAACGGAATCAGATCTAAATATCCACTTCCGCTTCTCGGTCGTGACACTACTTTTAGACTCTCTGTTTCTCTAGTGCCAACAAACACCAGTAGTCAACGTTCCCTAAATAAAGACGCAATCACCCAATTAAATGTACAAATAGGTATCACTATAATTATAAATAAATAAAACCTCCAAGTCCTGACGTTCATTTCGATTGCAAAGCAATCATCTTCAAAGGAAATTACTACAAGACTATGGCTGCGGACAGAAGGCAACTGGTGACGGCAACGCAACGCAAACTTGAGTTGCTTTTTCACAGCATATAGAGTTGAATGCACATAGTCATAGTGAAGTGATAGCAACGCGACTAGCGAGTAATACAGAAACTAGAGTTGCTCCAGTCACGACATGCTGTAAACTCGTAGCTCAGTTGCCAGCAGTATTTGTTGTTTTGTGTATACGTTTCTCAAGAGTGTTATCGTATTTAAATAATTATTATTTTTATTTATATTTTTTGTGTTTCTGTTTCTATGAATAGTGTTTTATTATAGTGGTATATCATGTCAGAAAAACAAAATATTGTTGGTTCTGGTCATGATTTGTGTATCCAACAACTTCGTATAAGTGATAAATAAAATTAGCACTTGATGTATAAAATTTCATTTGCTTAAAAACTAATTATTAATTTATTGTAATGCAATGTTATTTGAAGTCTTGCAGTTATACATAAATGAGCAATTAACCTTAGCTGAGTGTTATTGGTTATGTTTCTCCAGCTGAAATTTATTTCTCCATCTTTCTTAAAATATAGACAAGGACGCTATCTTCCTCTGACGACAACTAAACTAGCAACTTTATATGAACAATTTTGTAAACCTACTAGCAACTTTACTAATAGCAACTCAAGTTTACGTTGCGTTGCGATCACCAGTTGCCTTCTGAATGTCCACAGCCTAAATTTGACTCCCAATACTGCGTTGAATGATAAATGACCTGAATGTTTAGTTTGTAAAAATGGGAGGTTTTGTTTACAACGAATAATAACGGTAATGCAATTATTAATTTTCGTCAAAGTAACAAATACAGTAAATAGAAATTCATATTAGGCCTAAGTTGCTTTTAAAACTTGATGCTTTATATTTTTTTAATTATTAAATAAAGCAACTATTTTTTAATTTTTTTAAGTGTAAATAAACCAAATATTTTATTTTAATGATTATTAAAAAACATATTTAAACTTTGCACAGTAACAAGATTACTGAAAAAAATTATTTTATACAGACAAAATTATTCTACAAGAGATCACAGCACTATCTATGAGGCACATTTGTAACTTGATAAAGCGTCATGTTTTAACTTTACCCACACATGCTAGATAGCGCAAGCAGTATACTTTAATGAGAAAGTTGTTAAGAATGATTTGACAAAAACGAATACATTTTTCAAAATTGTTTTATTTATAAAATTTGTTATCAAATACTTAATTAATAATTGTTTAATAATTATCATTTTTATACATTTAATTTTGGATTTCAAAATAATCTATTTATTTTATATTTAATATATGCAGTGATTTTATAAGTAATGAGCAATTTACTTATTTGTATTACATTTTATATATTAGACCCTACTCTTGCCAGCTACAGTATATAAAGTGGAATTTTGACCCATTCGTTTTGCTTTCCAATAACTTGAATGGTTAATTGAGAAATATTATTGCGAGGTTTATGTAACACTTTGCTCCATATAGGTTTAGAGTGAACCATTTGTCAAGGTTTTTATGTTGTTTATAGAGCATAAAGTTAAAGTAGTTTATGTAAACACCATTTTAGCAAAACTAAATCTATACACATTGCGTTTATACAGCGTCTAGTATGTTGGTAAATAGACGAGATGTGTATTAACTTCAAATTTTAAGCACTACTTTGTATTTAAAACCACGTTTTTCTTGTTTGAAAACTATTTTTAAGTAACATATGTAATAATGAAAAAAATCTTGTTTTGTTCACCTAATCTTTATCAAGTATAGACTAAGTTATATTTAAAAGTTTAATTAGAAAAAGTTGCATTTTAAAGCGAGAATATTAACGTGGCAAATTGCGTTTCTAACTTGGGTTTTACTTTTTTTCAATAGGGCTACAAAATATCTAGCTGCGAGAAGCCCCTTCATGCCGATGCCGCCAGCCACTGTGTCCTTGGCAATGAACCCGTGCCCTCATGTGTGATGTAAGGACTGGCTCAGTGCAACCGGTCCTGCAACCAGAGGTGACTGTTGCTTGCAGTCTTACACCAAGTACCTGGTTGCGAAAGGCCTCATTACTTACGGAGCAATCATGGATACATACCAGCAGCAAAATGACTGGCTGGGAGAAGCCCCTTCATGCCGATGCCGCCAGCCACTGTGTCCTTGGCAATGAAACGGTGCCCTCATGTGTGATGTAAGGACTGGCTCAGTGCAACCGGTCCTGCAACCAGAGGTGACTGTTGCTTGCAGTCTTACACCAAGTACCTGGTTGCAATAGGCCTCATTACTTACGGAGCAATCATGGATACATACCAGCAGCAAAATGACTGGCTGCGAGAAGCCCCTTCATGCCGCCAGCCACTGTGTCCTTGGCAATGAACCCGTGCCCTCATGTGTGATGTAAGGACTGGTTCAGTGCAACCGGTCCTGCAACCAGAGGTGACTGTTGCTTGCAGTCTTACACCAAGTACCTGGTTGCAATAGGCCTCATTACTTACGGAGCAATCATGGATACATACCAGCAGCAAAATGACTGGCTGCGAGAAGCCCCTTCATGCCGCCAGCCACTGTGTCCTTGGCAATGAACCCGTGCCCTCATGTGTGATGTAAGGACTGGTTCAGTGCAACCGGTCCTGCAACCAGAGGTGACTGTTGCTTGCAGTCTTACACCAAGTACCTGGATGCAATAGGCCTCATTACTTACGGAGCAATCATGGATACATACCAGCAGCAAAATGACTGGCTGCGAGAAGCCCCTTCATGCCGATGCCGCCAGCCACTGTGTCCTTGGCAATGAACCCGTGCCCTCATGTGTGATGTAAGGACTGGCTCAGTGCAACCAGAGGTGACTGTTGCTTGCAGTCTTACACCAAGTACCTGGTTGCAATAGGCCTCATTACTTACGGAGCAATCATGGATACATACCAGCAGCAAAATAACTGGCTGTGAGAAGCCCCTTCATGCCGATGCCGCCAGCCACTGTGTCCTTGGCAATGAACCCGTGCCCTCAGGCGTGATGTAAGGACTGGCTCAGTACAACCAGAGGTGACTGTTGCTTGCAGTCTTACACAAGTACCTGGTTGCAATAGGCCTCATTACTTACGGAGCAATCATGGATACATACCAGCAGCAAAATGACTGGCTGCGAGAAGCCCCTTCATGCCGATGCCGCCAGCCACTGTGTCCTTGGCAATGAACCCGTGCCCTCAGGCGTGATGTAAGGACTGGCTCAGTACAACCAGAGGTGACTGTTGCTTGCAGTCTTACACAAGTACCTGGTTGCAATAGGCCTCATTACTTACGGAGCAATCATGGATACATACCAGCAGCAAAATGACTGGCTGCGAGAAGCCCCTTCATGCCGATGCCGCCAGCCACTGTGTCCTTGGCAATGAACCCGTGCCCTCATGTGTGATGTAAGGACTGGCTCAGTACAACCAGAGGTGACTGTTGCTTGCAGTCTTACACAAGTACCTGGTTGCAATAGGCCTCATTACTTACGGAGCAATCATGGATACATACCAGCAGCAAAATGACTGGCTGCGAGAAGCCCCTTCATGCCGCCAGCCACTGTGTCCTTGGCAATGAACCCGTGCCCTCATGTGTGATGTAAGGACTGGCTCAGTGCAACCAGAGGTGACTGTTGCTTGCAGTCTTACACCAAGTACCTGGTTGCAATAGGCCTCATTACGTACAGAGCAATCATGGATACATACCAGCAGCAAAATAACTGGCTGCGAGAAGCCCCTTCACTGTAGCCTTGTCCTTGGCAATGAACCCGTGCCCTCATGTGTGATGTAAGGACTGGCTCAGTGCAACCGGTCCTGCAACCAGAGGTGACTGTTGCTTGCAGTCTTACACAAGTACCTGGTTGCAATAGGCCTCATTACTTACGGAGCAATCATGGATACATACCAGCAGCAAAATGACTTGCAATATATATAAGCCCTAGAGCCAAAAGCATGTTTGAGAATTAATGTACATTTTTTTAAATATTAGATATGATACAAACCGAAAAATTAAATTATATAAATATATTTTAATAATAATTAACATTATTACAAAAATCTAACCTACAAATATACAAATCGTGCAATTACAGGGGCTAAATTTAATAAATACACTTAGCTACCAAGTAATATAATTATAAAATTTGAACTTAACTTAATTTAAATCCCTAAATTTAATTTTAAACTAATTATTAGTTAATCAAGTTTAGGTTTAAAATTGGCTATATACTTTTGGTCTAGTAGGCCTATGGGATAATATTAGATTATAAAAGAGTTTATAACTAAATTGAAAGAACTAAGCAAATTAAATAATAATTAACATGAAGTTATTGATACTAAATATCAAAGCTGTTATTAATAAGATATAGTCAAAGTAATATTATAAATTTAAAAAATCTAAAATTAGGTTAAAATTATTATTATTAAAAAAGAAAGATTTGTTTTCAATCAAGCAATATTAATGTTTACGTTGTACAGACTATGCTATTAGGCTTCCAAAGGCAGCAGTTTCGCCTTAGTCATGCTTTGTCAAACTACAACTTTTCTAACCTAGTCGTTGCCAGGTAATCCATCAAGAACCTGGAAAACTTGTATGACTTGAAAATCTGTGAAACTGTAAAAATGTTTTAATTATTTGTTCAAAAATATTTTAAAATCTAATAAAAGGACTCAGAGAGACTGGCGCGGGCATTCACATTGTGGGAGCTGGAGGGAGCCAGCGAGTACAGAAACAAATAGCGCGGGTGAAGCCGGGTCCGCCATCTTGGTGAGGGGTCTGGCAGGGAAAACCTGGCTACCGACTAAGTTTAAGCTGCTCCCCCTCGTAAGAGGACGTACCGGAACAGCGAGTACAGGGAGGATCCCGCTACTGTGGCTACCGGTGGGAGAGAGTTTGGCGTCGCCGACGTCGGCCCAAGACCAAGCCGGTGCGTATAGAGGAGTTGAAGAAGAAGTATTTCTTTTGGGACTCCGAGGAAGCTGACGATACCTGCACTGAGTTGATCCCGGACGACGAGCTTACGACCTCTTTTCAAGAAATTACTGAGCTCGTTCTTGCTCCGGGGGTAAACATAAAGGACAAGTATTTCCAGCAACTACATCCAACTCTAAGAGGAAAGTATGAGAGATGATGTGGAAAAGGAGCTCAGGACTAAACGCCGGTGGTGGAACAAGCAGCGGACATGGCTAAGGCGTCGACGAAGAGAAGCAGCCTCCCTAGAAAAATAAGTTATTTTTATATTTTATTAAAATTGTATTTTTTCTTATTCTGTTTCAAGATGTATTTTTGTTTAAATATTTTTTGAAATAAATTTCCCATATTAGCGCTTCCCTCCAACAGCGTTTTAAACCTGTTACCATTGTCAGAAAATATTAAAATTTGGTTTCATAGTAGGCCTAATATATAATACAAGGATTACGATAGTGAAAAACATTTAATTTTATAAAATCTTTCTCTTATCTTAAAACGACATTAATTTATAACCTCTCTAAATAAAATTACACTTTGAGTAAAAAAGTCAATCTATGAAGTTTTTTTTAATTTTTTGGACAGGTAATTGATGTTAGCAGGAGAGTTATGATCTAAATTCTATTTCTTTTAAAAAAATATTTCTCTACGACCACCGCGAAGATTAACACCACAGTCAACATTAAAAAAAGACACCATAGGTACACAATAATACAAGACTTTGAGAAGTAAATGAATATTAACAGTTATAACTATAAAACAAATAATTACCATCTCGGCAGCAACATATAACAATTTGGAGAGAAAACATCTGTCTAAACCAAACTACTTATAACATCTATTATACAAGTTACAATCAAGTCACTGAAATACAATATAATTGCTATAAAGGCTACATTAATACAATTTATTAAAAAATACATTATAAATATATATGTGTGTGTGTGTGTGTATATATATATATATATATATATATATATATATATATATATATATATATTACTGCCCTAAAAAGCTTATCGTTTTGGAAACACGATGTCTAATTGATTTATGAATGCAACTTTGAATTAAAATCTTTACAATAAAAATGTAACCTCAAATTCAAATACGTTGTACCTTAACGAAAATGTTCAATTTCTCTGCTGACTAGACCGCAAGGAAATCCAGAAAAGTTCAACCTTATTGCTACACATTAATTCTACGGAATAATATTATACATTTATAGGGCGACAGTATAGTAATTTAGTCAATAATGTTATATTCGTCTAATATTATATTAGATTTATTGTATAAAACTTATAAATAATCGGAATTTATAGGTCATTACAATTATTGTATACGGTGTTTATACCAGGCCTATTATTTAGGGCAACAGTCCAGTAACTTAATCATTAATATTATATTTTTAAGCGTATATCACGTCGTCTAAAAGAGAATAAAATAAATTTATTAATAATATTAATAAATTAGGTGAATTGCTTATAAACATAGGAATTAGAAACAATTGATAGTAAATTAACCTAATAATTTTCTTTAAGTAGTCTGTCTTGTAACATACTCCCAGAGTTCTTTTAATAACAATTTAAAGTATACATTTCTTTAGAGAACATTTTTTAAGAACAAAGTTTAAAAATTAGTTAAAACAATTTTTAAACAGTAAATAAATTATCATTTACTGTAAACACTCAGTAAACCTAACCTTTTTCCAGTCAGTAAATAGATTTTAACGTAGCTTGTGTACAAACCTATTACATTTTATCCTTGAAAAACAAAAAAAAACAAAAATAATGTACTGTATTTACAAAATTATGAAATCTTAAACCGTTAACTATCTCACTACGCGAGAGTGATTTAAGGAACGACTACTATTTCAAATCATACTTAACAATCCTGTAAAACAAAGATTAATTAAAAATATTCTGGTTTTCTAAAAATAGAATCACGGTTTCAACTTTAAAACAGACTGAAATATCCACTAAAAAGGCCACTAACAAAAAAAATTAAAATACGTAAACAAAACGTTTCAACTTAAAACAAAAAATGTAAAGTTCAATGCTCGCTAAATCAAGTTCACGGCCAACCCGATCTTCCACTGCTTCATGCATTATGTAATTCTACACACTAGATACATTCATTGCCTCTGCATCTGTCACTGCCTCATATATTATGCGACTTTATTGATTATTAATCAGGCACCACGACAATCGTGTCAAGTACTCTATGCATTTTAAAACACCAGTTATATCCATACATTATACAACGCTAAACTGTTGTAACCGCTCATAGCTGTCCGTGAATAGATTATTTTAAAAATCTTAGATAGAATATTTTCTATAATATTTGCTATCCCTATCTTAAAAGCTACGAACAATAGGCCTGTATATGTTATTTTACTCAAACTTTTGTGAATTATTTAAGTAAAAGAATTTATAATAGTTTTTAGCTATTGTTAAAACTATTTGGTTACTAAATTTAAAAACTGATTTCTTTTTTTAAAATAATATTATGAATAGATTCTAAAAATAATG
>JBAIZL010000035.1:6462500-6677500 GCA_036971475.1 Prosapia bicincta | reverse complement strand
CGTTTTCTATCTCTCTCTCTCTTTCTGTTCTCTTTCTCTCTCTTTCTCTCTCTCTTTCTTTTTTTCTCACTCTCCACCATTCACTCCCTTAAGGCTACTACCATAGAATTTTCATTTCTGAATATTTTTTTTTCCGTTTACCGTAGGGCCTATTCCTTCCAAGACGTTATCTGCTAGGCCACATTGTGACCTAGTCTAAACTATATTTTGATAGTTTTAACAATTGGGAAAAATTTGTTTATTTTGTAGCCTCTATATTTATGACCACATCCGAGTGCTCAGATCTCCCTAGATCCAGCTGTAATCAGGACTACTCAAGTTCACTAGACTCTATATGTAGAAGTAAATCCGTATTTATCTGACTCCTAACTCGCGCCTATTTTTTGGCTTATTTCATTGGTATTATTTTTTAGAACTTTGAAAAATTGGGTATTAGTTATTATTTTTTATTTTCACCGTTTGACTAAAATGGTTCAATGTTCATTTGTCTTTACTAATTATTTCTTCCAATATTATTATTATTATTTCATTTGTTAATATTTGTGTTTTCTTTACTACAAATTTAGCTTAGTTTGAAATTTTTATTTTAGATTCCCGGGAAATCGTTTAGTTTTATACTTTTCTATTTTGACCTCCAATTGGCTCCTACTTCACATCACGCGTAACCACAACTATTCCTGAGAACAACGACTACATAAATAACTTCCGTAATTTTCTCCACCCAGAGACACCGATAGGCCTGCATAGTTGTTTAGATTATTGTTCAGCACTCACATTGGATGGGTTTAGTTTTTAATGTAAGCAATTGAATTTTCTTTGTCAATCCTTCAGGGTAAAGCAGTGTCTATATATTTTAGGGTTTTACTTGAAGGTTTCATCTGGGCGTTTGCCTAATGCAAATTAGTTCATATCTTGGGAATGTCTTGTAGCTATCTATAACGCTTCCGTACCTCCAATTGCCTTCCATCATCAATAAAGAGGTCCACGTCTTCATACATCATTTTTACTTGTTGAAATAATTCGCAAGGGTCTTTACTTTTCTTCTACTTTTTCGAATTTTATTCTTCATTTATCTACTTCAGCACTATTATCTGAGTGACTTCAATTGACTCTTTGTTTTTTTGTTTTTAATTATTTATATTTTTATTTTTAAAACAGATTCATTCTTTCATTTGTAACCTCTTCATACAATGTTGTATTTTTTTATCAATCACTTTAGGCTATCTCTGTTGTATATTTATTATTTTTTCTGGACAGAAAGTTTTAGAGTTGAAACAGGTGTACGAGCTGAGGAGGAAACAGTGGGTCTAGGAATATACCTTGAAGACAAAAAACAATTAAAATTTACAAATACCTCTTTAAGGTCATTCGTGTAACATTGCACTTAGGGCAACTAACTAAATCAAAGGCTCTAATGTTTGGTTATGAATTAACCGCCATAACCATAGATACTGATGCTTCTGAGATCTAATTAAAAGGATCCAGCACTAATTAGGCTGCAAGCGGGGGCCCTCAATTCGATTACTGACTACATAAATGTAGTCCATAGTCCAGCCGCGATAAAATATTTTACAACGTCCTACAATCAAGCGTTCTGGGATCGAAGAGATTAAGACGGCAAGGTCAAGAAATCTAAATATATGACAGCAGGTACGCTCTGAAAATTTCGTATAAACGACGGAAAATAGAAAGGTCTGGACGTAGAAGCATTAGATTCAATATAATGGATCCCGGTCTAGATATACATATATAAAAATGAATGTCTATATGTATGTATGCATGTATGCATAGGCCTTATGCATTACTAAACCACTGATCCATCGCCATGAAACTTTGGGAAACTGTTGAGTACTTTCCTGGGAAGGTTTCTGGTACTTCCCAGAGCCATTTCTATACAATTATGTCTCGCATAGGTTTTCGCTGTTATTCTGTGTACATTGTCATTGATATTTCAATGAATTCATTCCAAATTTGGGTTGCTATGCAACGCTCAAGAATAAATATATTGTCGATATGTCGAAACAGATCGACCTCTCTATATTCGATTAAATCAAACCAAGTTGCTTTCAGAATAATGCATTCACTGACGTATATCAATTGTTAACGATGGCAACGTAAATACCAACCAATTGGGAAAGGTGGTCACCTGCCGGCTACCTTCACGGCGCATGCATGAATGCCCAAGATGCAATGGCGTATAAGTTCGCGCATGATAAAACATATCATTTACCTGTTTGTAACACTCACGTGCAATCCTACGTGGCAAGAAACTACAGAACTTTTGGTACCTATACAATCGTCTTCGGATCGACATGATATTACTGCACATGTGTCCAAACAGGTTTCATTGTTAAGCATCTGGTTTTTAGGGAGACACGTTAATAAAATACTAAGTTGAGATAACCACTCCATTCATTGACACTCAGGCGGTATGAAGTTCGCCGGGTCAACTAGCTATAAAAGCCTATATAATTTATTCGCTTTGACAATTTTGTTTAAGAAAACCAAAAGGATACAAGGGTCTGGGCGTATAGAGATTAAGTACAATACATTGGCTCCATATTTGTATACAATTAGCTTTTGCTAGTTGTAAATAAAAGGGTAACAGGAACTTTTATGAATTCTGTATCAAAGACCTTGGTTTTTAAGGTAATGATAAATTTCGTGTAAGAACACTTGTTCCTGCATTGATGACTAACACCTACATTAGCATTTTTATGAATACTGAATAATTTAAACACATTTTTAATTTTAGTAACAGCGTTGGTAACGGCAGCGCATAATTCCCAGCATACTTTGATTTACATTTTCTACATCATCTATGTTAAATGCAACCACCGCAGGGGTCTTTGTCTCGGTACGGCCAGCTGTATTAGCGTGATCCATCACGCCTAACCGGTTCCCTAGACACTCTGTCTGCTTGGGCGCAGAAACAGATGGCGAGGTCAAGCTCGCACTTGGCTGTGCGTATGTCTGTGTCACATTGCCGGCGGCCAATGCTGGCTTGCTGCAGGTTAGTGAATACAGCACGTGCAGAGGCCTGTAAAGTTTAACTAAATATTATTGTAATAAAATATAAGTAAAAAATAATTAAAATCATAATAAAACGTCGGTACACAAACAAATAACGAGCACTTGTTCTGTTCTTTTAACAAATATTCTCCATTTTAAATAGCCGTGGCTGGAGTCTAATAGCAAAATGTAAATATTTTGAAATTAGTAAAAAAGTGAATTAAATATTTCTCTTCATACTCCAATAAAATACGGATTTAAAAATATTGTACATAATAAACAGGATATAAATATTTATATAAGTGTTACAAAGTGGAAAACAAAATTTTTTCAATTCCAAATTTTATGTAGGCCTATATTATTGCAAGAATAGAGAGTAGAAACACAGAGGGCTGAAAGGATAGGGGGCACTTAGGATGACACGGTGGTCGACGCTCCATCATCCAGGTCCCTCTATAGTATACCAGGTTCTGGTAGCAGTAATAAAGTTACCCTCTGTTGTAGCTCAGACCATCTGCCTCTGAGGGAGGAATTGTGCTGTCTTTTAATAAGATCATTTAAGCCAACTGATCTTGGCCAAGCGCAAAATGATGCTCTCTTCCCCAATAATCAAAACTCCCCTTAAGTCATCCCTAAATCCATATTAGGCTTTGTTATTTGTTCCCAGTACCACATCCTCGTCGATTCTGGCTACTAATACCCGATGATCGCAACTGTGGTTTTCGATGCGGAGGAAGACAGGTATCTCCCCATAGACTTTCTCAGCGTCGTTTCCCCTGTAGGATTTATGTCGCTTCCGAAATCTTTTTACTGTAGGAAGCAGCACAGTATGAACCTCTGATGGTCATAGTTGCACCCTTATCTATATTCAGATTCCTCGGTCGCCCATTCACCTTGCCGTCTACGTAAGCTATTAATCCTTATGTAAGCAGTGCAACCCTAATGCTAGACTGTGAGGAATTCACAGGTAATGGGTTTGTTCTGACACTAATCATCATATCTCCTCCTGTTCCCAGTGGCATCTCGCAGCCGCTGCTGTAACACGATTTGCTACCACTAGTTTAGAGAACTCCTCCTGCTCCCACTAAGGCATCAAAGAGCCAAGGCTGTAGTACGATCTTGCTACCACTAGCCTTCATATATCCTCTTGCTCCCACTAAGGCATCAAAGAGCCTATGCTGTAGTACAATCTTGCTACAGCTAGACTTCATATCTCCTCTTGCTCCGCTAAGGCATCAAAGAGCCAAGGCTGTAGTACGATCTTGCTACCACTAGCCTTCATATATCCTCTTGCTCCCACTAAGGCATCAAAGAGCCTATGCTGTAGTACAATCTTGCTACAGCTAGACTTCATATCTCCTCTTGCTCCGCTAAGGCATCAAAGAGCCTATGTTGTAGTACGATCTTGCTACCACTAGCCTTCATATATCCTCTTGCTCCCACTAAGACATCAAAGAGCCACTGCTGTAGTACAGTCTTCATATCTCCTCTTGCTCCACTAAGGCATCAAAGAGCCACTGCTGTAGTACAGTCTTCATATCTCCTCTTGCTCCACTAAGGCATCAAAGAGCCACTGCTGTAGTACGACCTTGCTACAGCTAGTCTTCATATCTCCTCTTGCTCCGCTAAGGCATCAAAGAGCCACTGCTGTAGTACGATCTTGCTACCACTAGTCTTCATATCTCCTCTTGCTCCGCTAAGGCATCAAAGAGCCACTGCTGTAGTACGATCTTGCTACAGCTAGTCTTCATATCTCCTTATGTTCCGCTAAGGCATCAAAGAGCCACTGCTGTAGTACGATCTTGCTACAGCTAGTCTTCATATCTCCTCTTGCTCCACTAAGGCATCAAAGAGCCACTGCTGTAGTACGATCTTGCTACAGCTAGTCTTCATATCTCCTCTTGCTCCGCTAAGGCATCAAAGAGCCACTGCTGTAGTACGACCTTGCTACAGCTAGTCTTCATATCTCCTCTTGCTCCGCTAAGGCATCAAAGAGCCACTGCTGTAGTACGATCTTCCTACCACTAGTCTTCATATCTCCTCTTGCTCCACTAAGGCATCAAAGAGCCACTGCTGTAGTACGACCTTGCTACAGCTAGTCTTCATATCTCCTCTTGCTCCGCTAAGGCATCAAAGAGCCACTGCTGTAGTACGATCTTGCTACCACTAGTCTTCATATATCCTCTTGCTCCACTAAGGCATCAAAGAGCCACTGCTGTAGTACGACCTTGCTACCACTAGTCTTCATATATCCTCTTGCTCCGCTAAGGCATCAAAGAGCCACTGCTGTAGTACGACCTTGCTACCACTAGTCTTCATATCTCCTCTTGTTCCACTAAGGCATCATAGAGCCACTGCTGTAGTACGACCTTGCTACAGCTAGACTTCGTATCTATTCTTGCTCCATTAAGGCATCAAAAAGCCACTGCTGTAGTACGATCTTGCTACCACTAGTCTTCATATCTCCTCCTGCTCCCACTAAGGCATCAAAGAGCCAAGGCTGTAGTACGATCTTGCTACCACTAGCCTTCATATATCCTCTTGCTCCCACTAAGGCATCAAAGAGCCTATGCTGTAGTACAATCTTGCTACAGCTAGACTTCATATCTCCTCTTGCTCCGCTAAGGCATCAAAGAGCCAAGGCTGTAGTACGATCTTGCTACCACTAGCCTTCATATATCCTCTTGCTCCCACTAAGGCATCAAAGAGCCTATGCTGTAGTACAATCTTGCTACAGCTAGACTTCATATCTCCTCTTGCTCCGCTAAGGCATCAAAGAGCCTATGTTGTAGTACGATCTTGCTACCACTAGCCTTCATATATCCTCTTGCTCCCACTAAGACATCAAAGAGCCACTGCTGTAGTACAGTCTTCATATCTCCTCTTGCTCCACTAAGGCATCAAAGAGCCACTGCTGTAGTACAGTCTTCATATCTCCTCTTGCTCCACTAAGGCATCAAAGAGCCACTGCTGTAGTACGACCTTGCTACAGCTAGTCTTCATATCTCCTCTTGCTCCGCTAAGGCATCAAAGAGCCACTGCTGTAGTACGATCTTGCTACCACTAGTCTTCATATCTCCTCTTGCTCCGCTAAGGCATCAAAGAGCCACTGCTGTAGTACGATCTTGCTACAGCTAGTCTTCATATCTCCTTATGTTCCGCTAAGGCATCAAAGAGCCACTGCTGTAGTACGATCTTGCTACAGCTAGTCTTCATATCTCCTCTTGCTCCACTAAGGCATCAAAGAGCCACTGCTGTAGTACGATCTTGCTACAGCTAGTCTTCATATCTCCTCTTGCTCCGCTAAGGCATCAAAGAGCCACTGCTGTAGTACGACCTTGCTACAGCTAGTCTTCATATCTCCTCTTGCTCCGCTAAGGCATCAAAGAGCCACTGCTGTAGTACGATCTTCCTACCACTAGTCTTCATATCTCCTCTTGCTCCACTAAGGCATCAAAGAGCCACTGCTGTAGTACGACCTTGCTACAGCTAGTCTTCATATCTCCTCTTGCTCCGCAAAGGCATCAAAGAGCCACTGCTGTAGTACGATCTTGCTACCACTAGTCTTCATATATCCTCTTGCTCCACTAAGGCATCAAAGAGCCACTGCTGTAGTACGACCTTGCTACCACTAGTCTTCATATATCCTCTTGCTCCGCTAAGGCATCAAAGAGCCACTGCTGTAGTACGACCTTGCTACCACTAGTCTTCATATCTCCTCTTGTTCCACTAAGGCATCATAGAGCCACTGCTGTAGTACAGTCTTCATATCTCCTCTTGCTCCGCTAAGGCATCAAAGAGCCACTGCTGTAGTACGATCTTGCTACAGCTAGTCTTCATATCTCCTCTTGCTCCGCTAAGGCATCAAAGAGCCACTGCTGTAGTACGATCTTGCTACCACTAGTCTTCATATCTCCTCTTGCTCCGCTAAGGCATCAAAGAGCCACTGCTGTAGTACGATCTTGCTACAGCTAGTCTTCATATCTCCTCTTGCTCCGCTAAGGCATCAAAGAGCCACTGCTGTAGTACGACCTTGCTACCACTAGTCTTCATATCTCCTCTTGCTCCACTAAGGCATCAAAGCGCCACTGCTGTAGTACGGTCTTGCTACAGCTAGTCTTCATATCTCCTCTTGCTCCACTAAGGCATCAAAGCGCCACTGCTGTAGTACGGTCTTGCTACAGCTAGTCTTCATATCTCCTCTTGCTTCACTAAGGCATCTCGAAGCCGCTGCTGTAGTACGATCTTGCTACCACTAGTCTTCATATCTCCTCTTGCTTCACTAAGGCATCTCGAAGCCGCTGCTGTAGTACGGTCTTGCTACAGCTAGTCTTCATATCTCCTCTTGCTCCACTAAGGCATCAAAGCGCCACTGCTGTAGTACGGTCTTGCTACAGCTAGTCTTCATATCTCCTCTTGCTTCACTAAGGCATCTCGAAGCCGCTGCTGTAGTACGATCTTGCTACCACTAGTCTTCATATCTCCTCTTGCTTCACTAAGGCATCTCGAAGCCGCTGCTGTAGTACGGTCTTGCTACAGCTAGTCTTCATATCTCCTCTTGCTTCACTAAGGCATCTCGAAGCCGCTGCTGTAGTACGGTCTTGCTACCACTAGTCTTCATATCTCCTCTTGCTCCACTAAGGCATCAAAGCGCCACTGCTGTAGTACGGTCTTGCTACAGCTAGTCTTCATATATCCTCTTGCTCCACTAAGGCATCAAAGCGCCACTGCTGTAGTACGGTCTTGCTACCACTAGTCTTCATATATCCTCTTGCTCCACTAAGGCATCAAAGAGCCGCTGCTGTAGTACGATCTTGCTACCACTAGTCTTCATATCTCCTCTTGTTCCACTAAGGCATCATAGAGCCACTGCTGTAGTACAGTCTTCATATCTCCTCTTGCTCCACTAAGGCATCAAAGAGCCACTGCTGTAGTACAGTCTTCATATCTCCTCTTGCTCCACTAAGGCATCAAAGAGCCACTGCTGTAGTACGACCTTGCTACAGCTAGTCTTCATATCTCCTCTTGCTCCGCTAAGGCATCAAAGAGCCACTGCTGTAGTACGATCAAGCTACCACTGGTCTTCATATATCCTCTTGCTCCACTAAGGCATCAAAGAGCCGCTGCTGCAGTACGATCTTGCTACCACTAGTCTTCTAATCTCCTCTTGCTCCACTAAGGCATCAAAGAGCCACTGCTGTAGTACGATCTAGCCACCACTGGTCTTCATATTTCCTCTTGCTCCACTAAGGCATCAAAGAGCCGCTGCTGCAGTACGATCTTGCTACCACTAGTCTTCATATCTCCTCTTGCTCCACTAAGGCATCATAGAGCCACTGCTGTAGTACAGTCTTCATATCTCCTCTTGCTCCACTAAGGCATCAAAGAGCCTATGCTGTAGTACAGTCTTCATATCTCCTCTTGCTCCACTAAGGCATCAAAGAGCCACTGCTGTAGTACGACCTTGCTACAGCTAGTCTTCATATCTCCTCTTGCTCCGCTAAGGCATCAAAGAGCCACTGCTGTAGTACAGTCTTCATATCTCCTCTTGCTCCACTAAGGCATCAAAGAGCCACTGCTGTAGTACGACCTTGCTACAGCTAGTCTTCATATCTCCTCTTGCTCCGCTAAGGCATCAAAGAGCCACTGCTGTAGTACGATCTAGCTACCACTGGTCTTCATATCTCCTCTTGCTCCACTAAGGCATCAAAGAGCCACTGCTGTAGTACGACCTTGCTACAGCTAGTCTTCATATCTCCTCTTGCTCCGCTAAGGCATCAAAGAGCCACTGCTGTAGTACGATCTTGCTACCACTAGTCTTCATATATCCTCTTGCTCCGCTAAGGCATCAAAGAGCCACTGCTGTAGTACGACCTTGCTACCACTAGTCTTCATATCTCCTCTTGTTCCACTAAGGCATCATAGAGCCACTGCTGTAGTACAGTCTTCATATCTCCTCTTGCTCCGCTAAGGCATCAAAGAGCCACTGCTGTAGTACGATCTTGAAACAGCTAGTCTTCATATCTCCTCTTGCTCCGCTAAGGCATCAAAGAGCCACTGCTGTAGTACGATCTTGCTACCACTAGTCTTCATATCTCCTCTTGCTCCGCTAAGGCATCAAAGAGCCACTGCTGTAGTACGATCTTGCTACAGCTAGTCTTCATATCTCCTCTTGCTCCGCTAAGGCATCAAAGAGCCACTGCTGTAGTACGACCTTGCTACCACTAGTCTTCATATCTCCTCTTGCTCCACTAAGGCATCAAAGCGCCACTGCTGTAGTACGGTCTTGCTACAGCTAGTCTTCATATCTCCTCTTGCTCCACTAAGGCATCAAAGCGCCACTGCTGTAGTACGGTCTTGCTACAGCTAGTCTTCATATCTCCTCTTGCTTCACTAAGGCATCTCGAAGCCGCTGCTGTAGTACGATCTTGCTACCACTAGTCTTCATATCTCCTCTTGCTTCACTAAGGCATCTCGAAGCCGCTGCTGTAGTACGGTCTTGCTACAGCTAGTCTTCATATCTCCTCTTGCTCCACTAAGGCATCAAAGCGCCACTGCTGTTGTACGGTCTTGCTACAGCTAGTCTTCATATCTCCTCTTGCTCCACTAAGGCATCATAGAGCCACTGCTGTAGTACAGTCTTCATATCTCCTCTTGCTCCACTAAGGCATCAAAGCGCCACTGCTGTAGTACGGTCTTGCTACCACTAGTCTTCATATCTCCTCTTGCTCCACTAAGGCATCAAAGAGCCGCTGCTGTAGTACGATCTTGCTACCACTAGTCTTCATATCTCCTCTTGTTCCACTAAGGCATCATAGAGCCACTGCTGTAGTACAGTCTTCATATCTCCTCTTGCTCCACTAAGGCATCAAAGAGCCACTGCTGTAGTACAGTCTTCATATCTCCTCTTGCTCCACTAAGGCATCAAAGAGCCACTGCTGTAGTACGACCTTGCTACAGCTAGTCTTCATATCTCCTCTTGCTCCGCTAAGGCATCAAAGAGCCACTGCTGTAGTACGATCTAGCTACCACTGGTCTTCATATATCCTCTTGCTCCACTAAGGCATCAAAGAGCCGCTGCTGCAGTACGATCTTGCTACCACTAGTCTTCTAATCTCCTCTTGCTCCACTAAGGCATCAAAGAGCCACTGCTGTAGTACGATCTAGCCACCACTGGTCTTCATATTTCCTCTTGCTCCACTAAGGCATCAAAGAGCCGCTGCTGCAGTACGATCTTGCTACCACTAGTCTTCATATCTCCTCTTGCTCCACTAAGGCATCATAGAGCCACTGCTGTAGTACAGTCTTCATATCTCCTCTTGCTCCACTAAGGCATCAAAGAGCCTATGCTGTAGTACAGTCTTCATATCTCCTCTTGCTCCACTAAGGCATCAAAGAGCCACTGCTGTAGTACGACCTTGCTACAGCTAGTCTTCATATCTCCTCTTGCTCCGCTAAGGCATCAATGAGCCACTGCTGTAGTACAGTCTTCATATCTCCTCTTGCTCCACTAAGGCATCAAAGAGCCACTGCTGTAGTACGACCTTGCTACAGCTAGTCTTCATATCTCCTCTTGCTCCGCTAAGGCATCAAAGAGCCACTGCTGTAGTACGATCTTGCTACCACTAGTCTTCATATATCCTCTTGCTCCACTAAGGTATCTCAGAGCCACTGCTGTAGTACAGTCTTCATATCTCCTCTTGCTCCACTAAGGCATCAAAGAGCCACTGCTGTAGTACGATCTTGCTACCACTAGTCTTCATATATCCTCTTGCTCCACTAAGGCATCAAAGAGCCACTGCTGTAGTACGATCTTGCTACCCCTAGTCTTCATATCTCCTCTTGCTCCACTAAGGTATCTCAGAGCCACTGCTGTAGTACAGTCTTCATATCTCCTCTTGCTCCACTAAGGCATCAAAGAGCCACTGCTGTAGTACGACCTTGCTACAGCTAGACTTCGTATCTATTCTTGCTCCACTAAGGCATCAAAGAGCCACTGCTGTAGTACGACCTTGCTACAGCTAGACTTCGTATCTCTTCTTGCTCCACTAAGGCATCAAAGAGTCACTGCTGTAGTACGACCTTGCTACAGCTAGTCTTCATATCTCCTCTTGCTCCGCTAAGGCATTAAAGAGCCACTGCTGTAGTACGATCTTGCTACCACTAGTCTTCATATCGCCTCTTGCTCCACTAAGGCATCAAAGAGCCAATGCTGTAGTACGACCTTGCTACAGCTGGTCTTCATATCTCCTCTTGCTCCACTAAGGCATCAAAGAGTCACTGCTGTAGTACGACCTTGCTACAGCTAGACTTCGTATCTATTCTTGCTCCACTAAGGCATCAAAGAGCCACTGCTGTAGTACGACCTTGCTACAGCTAGACTTCGTATCTCTTCTTGCTCCACTAAGGCATCAAAGAGTCACTGCTGTAGTACGACCTTGCTACAGCTAGTCTTCATATCTCCTCTTGCTCCGCTAAGGCATCAAAGAGCCACTGCTGTAGTACGATCTTGCTACCACTAGTCTTCATATCGCCTCTTGCTCCACTAAGGCATCAAAGAGCCAATGCTGTAGTACGACCTTGCTACAGCTGGTCTTCATATCTCCTCTTGCTCCACTAAGGCATCAAAGAGTCACTGCTGTAGTACGACCTTGCTACAGCTAGACTTCGTATCTATTCTTGCTCCACTAAGGCATCAAAGAGCCACTGCTGTAGTACGACCTTGATACAGCTAGTCTTCATATCTCCTCTTGCTCCACTAAGGTATCTCAGAGCCACTGCTGTAGTACAGTCTTCATATCTCCCCTTGCTCCACTAAGGCATCAAAGAGCCCCTGCTGTAGTACGACCTTGCTACAGCTAGACTTCGTATCTATTCTTGCTCCATTAAGGCATCAAAAAGCCACTGCTGTAGTACGATCTTGCTACCACTAGTCTTCATATCTCCTCTTGCTCCACTAAGGCATCAAAGAGCCACTGCTGTAGTACGATCTTGCTACCACTATTCTTCATATCTCCTCTTGCTCCACTAAGGCATCTCAGAGCCACTGCTGTAGTACGATCTTGCTACCCCTAGTCTTCATATCTCCTCTTGCTCCACTAAGGCATCTCAGAGCCACTGCTGTAGTACGGTCTTGCTACCCCTAGTCTTCATATCTCCTCTTGCTCCACTAAGGCATCAAAGAGCCGCTGCAGTAGCACGATCTTGCTACTACTAATCCTTATATCTTCTCCTGCTCCCACTAAGGCATCTTAGAGTCCCTGCGGTAGTACGGTCTTGCTACCCATAGTTTTGATATCTTCTCCTGCTCCTCCTAAGGCATCTCGATGCCGCTGCTGTAGTACGATCTTGCAGCCAATAGTCTTCATATCTCAAATTGCTCGTAAAGTATTGAAAATGTTTTTTTTTACAAAATGTATATAATATAAGAAACTACGTTATTTCATAAACTAACATTGTCCTTGATTTGGTAATCGTTTGATAGCTTTATTCGTTTTCTACGAATTCCAAATAATTAAAAATAATAGTTGAGGTAACATTCATTTCTGAATGTTTCCTGAGGAATGGAATAGATTCTAAACACTAAGACAAATTAATGTGGAACTAGCTTATATAATTTGAATTAATTTCTTTCCATGGAGTAAAAACATATTTCTGCAGGTCATTTATGTCAAAGTTCTCAATGATAAGGTAATGTTAAAGACTTGGTCAATGTTTAATGTTTACTCAAATGTAAAACTAATTATGTGTAATCACATTGACAAATATTGCATCACTGCAGAGTCATAACTTCGAGCCAAAGATCACTTGTGTCATGATAAACTAAGAGGCCATCAGTTTGACAGGCGAGGAATCGGATGGCTACTTGCAGCAACGGGGGCGTACTTTTTCATTTCTAATAAATAAAACGTCTTGACCACAAATAACTCATTATTTAAACCTTTTTGTTAATTTTAGTTTTTTTTTGTTATAATTTTGTGTAATAACATGTAGCACACGAAAGGTGGCGGAGGCTGGTAAATATCCTTCGGTTGGAGACACGCTTTTACCGTCGCCGTCGTATCAGTAGTGGCGGAGGCTGGTAAATATCTTTCGGCTGGAGACACGCTTTTACCGTCGCCGTCGTATCAGTAGTGGCGAAGCCTGGTAAATATCCTTCGACTGGAGACACGCTTTTACCGTCGCCGTCGTATCAGTAGTGGCGGAGACTGGTAAATATCCTTCGGCTGGAGACACGCTTTTACCGTCGCCGTCGTATCAGTAGTGGCGGAGGCTGGTAAATATCCTTCGGCTGGAGACACGCTTTTACCGTCGCCGTCGTATCAGTCGTTGCGAAGGCTGGTAAATATCCTTCGGCTGGAGACACGCTTTTACCGTCGTCATCGTATCAGTCGTGGCGAAGGCTGGTAAATATCCTTCGGCTGGAGACACGCTTTTACCGTCACCGTCGTATCAGTAGTGGCGGAGGCTGGTAAATATCCTTCGGCTGGAGACACGCTTTTACCGTCGCCGTGGTATCAGTAGTGGCGGAGGCGGGTAAATATCCTTCGGCTGTAGACACGCTTTTACCGTCTCAGTCGCATCAGTAGTGGCGGAGGCTGGTAAATATCCTTCGGCTGGAGACACGCTTTTACCGTCGCCGTCGTAACAGTAGTGGCGGAGGCTGGTAAATATCCTTCGACTGGAGACACGCTTTTACCGTCGCCGTCGTATCAGTAGTGGCGGAGACTGGTAAATATCCTTCGGCTGGAGACACGCTTTTACCGTCGCCGTCGTATCAGTAGTGGCGGAGGCTGGTAAATATCCTTCGGCTGGAGACACGCTTTTACCGTCGCCGTCGTATCAGTCGTTGCGAAGGCTGGTAAATATCCTTCGGCTGGAGACAC
The DNA here is from genome assembly GCA_036971475.1 of Prosapia bicincta. Lineage (NCBI taxonomy): Eukaryota > Metazoa > Arthropoda > Insecta > Hemiptera > Cercopidae > Prosapia > Prosapia bicincta. The sequence continues at coordinate 6,663,602 of JBAIZL010000035.1, read as the reverse complement.
GCTTTTACCGTCGTCATCGTATCAGTCGTGGCGAAGGCTGGTAAATATCCTTCGGCTGGAGACACGCTTTTACCGTCACCGTCGTATCAGTAGTGGCGGAGGCTGGTAAATATCCTTCGGCTGGAGACACGCTTTTACCGTCGCCGTGGTATCAGTAGTGGCGGAGGCGGGTAAATATCCTTCGGCTGTAGACACGCTTTTACCGTCTCAGTCGCATCAGTAGTGGCGGAGGCTGGTAAATATCCTTCGGCTGGAGACACGCTTTTACCGTCGCCGTCGTAACAGTAGTGGCGGAGGCTGGTAAATATCCTTCGGCTGGAGACACGCCTTTACCGTCGCCGTCGTATCAGTAGTGGCGGAGGCTGGTAAATATCCTTCGGCTGGAGACACGCTTTTACCGTCGCCGTCGTATCAGTCGTTGCGAAGGCTGGTAAATATCCTTCGGCTGGAGACACGCTTTTACCGTCGTCATCGTATCAGTCGTGGCGAAGGCTGGTAAATATCCTTCGGCTGGAGACACGCTTTTACCGTCACCGTCGTATCAGTAGTGGCGGAGGCTGGTAAATATCCTTCGGCTGGAGACACGCCTTTACCGTCGCCGTCGTATCAGTAGTGGCGGAGGCTGGTAAATATCCTTCGGCTGTAGACACGCTTTTACCGTCTCAGTCGCATCAGTAGTGGCGGAGGCTGGTAAATATCCTTCGGCTGGAGACACGCTTTTACCGTCGCCGTCGTAACAGTAGTGGCGGAGGCTGGTAAATATCCTTCGGCTGGAGACACGCCTTTACCGTCGCCGTCGTATCAGTAGTGGCGGAGGCTGGTAAATATCCTTCGGCTGGAGACACGCTTTTACCGTCGCCGTCGTATCAGTCGTGGCGGAGGCTGGTAAATGTCCTTCGGTTGGAGACACGCTTTTACCGTCGCCGTCTTATCAGTAGTGGCGAAGGCTGGTAAATATCCTTCGGCTGGAGACACGCCTTTACCGTCGCCGTCGTATCAGTAGTGGCGGAGGCTGGTAAATATCCTTCGGCTGGAGACACGCTTTTACCGTCGCCGTCGTATCAGTAGTGGCGGAGGCTGGTAAATATCCTTCGGCTGGAGACACGCTTTTACCGTCGCCGTCGTATCAGTAGTGGCCTCCCCAGGTGACGGTTGGAGTAGGAGTTATGAAGACTAGTGGTAGCAAGATTGTGCTGTAGCAGTGCCTCTCCAGGTGACGGTTGGAGCAGGAGTCATGAAGACTAGTGGTAGCAAGATTGTACTGTAACAGTGCCTCTCCAGGTGACGGTTGGAGCATGAGTCATGAAGACTACTGGTAGCCAGATTGTGCTACAGCAGTGCCTCCCCAGGTGACGGTTGGAGCAGGTTACATGAAGACTAGTGGTAGCAAGATTGTGCTGTAGCAGTGCCTCTCCAGGTGACGGTTGGAGCAGGAGTCATGAAGACTAGTGGTAGCAAGATTGTGCTACATCAGTGCCTCCCCAGGTGACGGTTGGAGCATGAGTCATGAAGACTACTAGTAGCCAGATTGTGCTACAGCAGTGCCTCCCCAGGTGACGGTTGGAGCAGGTTACATGAGGACTAGTGGTAGCAAGATTGTGCTGTAGCAGTGCCTTCCCAGGTGACGGTTGGAGCAGGTGTCATGAAGACTAGTGGTAGCAAGATTGTGCTACAGCATTGCCTCCCCAGGTGACAGATGGAGCAGGTGCCATGAAGACTAGTGGTAGCAAGATTGTGCTACAGCATTGCCTCCCCAGGTGACAGTTGGAGCAGGTGTCATGAAGACTAGTGGTAGCAAGATTGTGCTACAGCATTGCCTCCCCAGGTGACAGTTGGAGCAGGTGCCATGAAGACTAGTGGTAGCAAGATTGTGCTACAGCAGCACTACTGAGATGCCTGTGGGAGTAGGAGATATGTAGACTAGTGGTAGCAAGAACGCGCTACAGCGGTGACTTCCAAGTTGCCTGTGGGAGCAGGAGATATGAAGACTGGTAGCACGATTGTGCTACTGCAGTGCCTCCCCAGGTGACGGTTGGAGCAGGAGACATGAAAACTAGTGGTGGCAAAATTGTGCTACAGCAGCGGCTCCGAGATGACTATTTGATATTGCCAGATTGTCTGCTAGGGTTGTATGCAATGGAAATTCCTGCTAGCTTAGCTGCCAGGATTGTATGCATTGCCAGAGTAATGCTAGATTAACTGTCAGGTTTGTATGCATCACAAAGTACTTTTGGATTAACTGCTATGATTGTAGACATTACAGAGTACTGATAGATTAGTTACCAGGATTTCGTGCATTGCAAGGTACTGATAGATTAGTTACCAGGATTTCGTACATTGCAAGGTACTGGTAGATAGGTGCCAGGATTGTTTTCATTGCAAAGTTTGTTACTCTTTTTCCCAAAGTAAGATTGTATGCATCCCAAAGTAACTGCCAGGATTGCATAGCCAAAGTAATTCTAGATTGTATGCATTGCACATTGCATTGCAAAGTACTGATAGGTTTCCTGCCAGGATTCTATGCATTGCAAACTACCGCTAGCTCAACTGCCAGGATTCTTACTATTCTGTGTCTTACATTTTTGAAACTACAGGTACAACAAGTTAAAGCAATTAAGATTGATCTATAATCCTTTTTTTAAAAGCTTTGCTTGAATAAATTATGTTTTGCCATTTGGTTTTTGTTTCTTTATCTTTTACTCTATTTTTCAAGTGTAAACTATTTTTGTGCTCAGTAATATTACATGTTATTTTTTTAACAATAATAATAGCCTTCATACGTTTTGACAAGCGTTGGAAAACAGAATTATTCTTAGTTTAGTCTCTTATTTTCCCAGATTGTTCTTTTAACTTTTCATCTCATTATCGAGCTTTCCTGTTTTTAATTATGTAAATACTGAAATAAACTATTTAACAATCTGCTTATATTGAGGAGTAATATTAATATTAAATAGGTTTTTTGTTAAACTTTCATAATAAAATGACGTGATATTCGCTGATAGACTTTTCTGTAAATAATATGCTCTTTACACGCATTAACTGTAAATATTTAGGCAACTATGAATGATTCAGAAATATTCTTCTTGTACATCAATTTTCCCCTTCAGTTTATATAATTGAAATATTTTATCCGCAAGCTTCAGTTTACTATATTCAAATCATGATTATTTTATTCCTGATATAATGAAGTTTCTGTCTGCACACAAATACCAATTGTTCCGATTCTTTCTCACAAAGCCGATCGGTAAAAAAAGTGAACCTACCCCGTGAGGGGGGCACGCCGAGTCATTGTCCCCTCGTCGGGATGTCTGGAACGGGCAAACCTGTATTGCCCGCCGACTGCAAGATGGTCGTACCACTGTATATATAGCTCTTCCGATGGTGGAGCTTCATCAGTAGATCTTCTGGACACTCTACAGCAACATGAAATCTGTAAGTCCTTCATTTGCATTTGTATAGTAATAGCTTAATAATAACGCTTGGAAATGATGTAATATACATCTCGCTTAATTTCTCAAATATCAAAGTAGATCCCATCTATTGAGGTTTAAATGTCATTAATTTAATAACAAAAAAATATATTACAAACTGTAACATACAATTCATTAAAACAAAATACCCGTTTTATTTGTCTTACTAACATCAGTACAGTTCCTCTAAGTTATTTTGTAAATTGTCTGTTTTTTCTTCTGGTTGAATAATAGTTTCAACCTTTTTGAACTCAACGGATGATGTCCCTATATATATATATATATATATATATATATATATATATATATATATATATTGTAACACTCTTAAAAATAAGGTGTTACATATAAATTCATTTATATATTTAATTTTTATTTAATAATTATATCTTAACAATATAAAAGAAAATTTTGGTTTTCTTTGTACAATTGTAATTCTAGGGTAAGTTACCCCTAGCGGGTAATTTGTCATTGATTAATAAATTGTATAACTTTGTACTTTTAAAGCTTTAAATTTTCATTTCCCAAGTAACCTAGTGCGTTACAATATATATATATATATCCATATGTTTGAGCATTAGAAATCTCTGAATTATAGAGCATATAAGGCCTACATATTATGTGTCTACAATCGAAATACATTTTAAGTCAAATTAAACTACTATTTTTCAACAAAGAATTACTTAAACACAAAATTATTCAACAATTATCCTCCATATTGAGAGGTTTTGACGTATTAAATGTTTCTATTATTTTACTTGTTGATTGTAGATATTAATTTTAAAAATCTATTGTATAGTTCTGTATAGTAGGCCTACTAGAGTTTTGAACTGTAGCTCACCTAATCTTACCAGTTCTATTTACAGATAGCTTCTTTTTCTTTAACTTGTTACGTGTTTTATATATATTGCAGGTGGATGTTTTCCAGTTACTGTATTTATTAAAACATACATTTCGTAAACAATAATTTTTTTCATATCGTTCAAAGTCATCAGTTTCATTTTATTAGTTTGATAAGTGTTTTATTTTATATGTAATTAAAATTATACATTTAAATACTTTAATTTCAATATTATCTGAAACAAATACCTTATAGGGCTTGTTCTTAACTTAAGTACTGAACTTTCCAGATTTAAAGTGTAATAATGAACTTTAGGTTTATGTACGTGTAAAGAGCTGTGCCTGCCTAGGAAGTGGGGTTAAAGGCTTAGGAGATGGAACAAGGTTTTAAAAGTGAGCATTTAATTTTCATTTTCACAAACTAAATATTGAAGCCTTAGGGCTTCTTTAATAGTTCTTGAAGAACCTCATTACTGTTATAGCAATATTGTCGTAGATATACTGTAGACCCTAAGCCATGGGGCACCCTTGTAATACACGACCACCGTCAAACCAAGCTATCACATGTAAGTCTTACGGACATTGGGCGGGTATGTATATTACCAGCTCTGCCAACTCGGTGTAAAACTTGACTTATTATCAAAGGTTTGGTCGGAGGCTCGTCCTCCGTTACAGAGGATGACATGGTAACGGCCAGACGTGCCGAGCTTAGGTTAAGGACATGTTAACATACTCATACATCTACACCTTTCGGCTGACTCTCTGTTCATACTGCCATCAAGTTGTAATGTTTGTTTTTACTTTTGACTGTTTTAAGTGAATTTGAAATGTTTTACAAAACTCACTAACTTGAAGCAGGCCTACATTTTTACCCGATAAAAGATTGAAATGACATCATCGTGGTTTCAAACCATTTGTCTCCTATTATTACTACTGATTAATAAGAGTAGGAAGAACTAGAAACTGCTTAAACTTACATGCAATGATTTTTTATAATTTGTAAAAGAACTTATGGCAACATTTTTTTTAACATTTTCGTTTTTAATGGTTAAGCAACAGTTATTGAACTTCAACTTATGCGCTTCGCTTCCCGTGTGCGGTAATGTTATATAAGACATTATTTCCCCCCCCCCCACATTCTAAACAAATTAATACCACAGTTATCTGTGGTCAGTTACATCTGTTATCATTTAAAATATTATTTTCGAACACAAAAATTGTAAAATTACATTTTCCTCTTTACATTACCGTTATCCACCAACAAAATTTTCACTACCTTTAATAAAACTCGAATTTTATTTAAACATTTTCTTAAATGGTATGTTTTTCTTAATCTGATTTTTACCTCTCAAAATACTTTCTTCTCAATAATTTTCGTTTACCATTTAAAAACGCATTTAAAACGTAGCCTATTTCATTTAAACTTAAAAATAAGACATTTATTAGACAATATGACAATTGATACAATTAATAAGACAATCATTAGACAATATGAGAGTTTTTACACATAATAAAACAGTTATTACAGACAATAAGACAATCATTAGACAATATGACAGTTGTTACACATAATAAGACATTTATTGCAGACAATAAGACAGTTATTAGACAATATGACAGTTGTTACACATAAATAGTTAGTTATTAGACAATAAGACAGTTTTTACACATAATAAAACAGTTATTACAGACAATAAGACAATCATTAGACAATATGACAGTTGTTACACATAATAAGACATTTATTGCAGACAATAAGACAGTTATTAGACAATATGACAGTTGTTACACATAAATAGTTAGTTATTAGACAATAAGACAGTTTTTACACATAATAAAACAGTTATTACAGACAATAAGACAATCATTAGACAATATGACAGTTGTTACACATAATAAGACATTTATTGCAGACAATAAGACAGTTATTAGACAATATGACAGTTGTTACACATAAATAGTTAGTTATTAGACAATAAGACAGTTTTTACACTAATAAAACAGTTATTACAGACAATAAGACAATCATTAGACAATATGACAGTTGTTACACATAATAAGACATTTATTGCAGACAATAAGACAGTTATTAGACAATATGACAGTTGTTACACATAAATACTTAGTTATTAAACAATATGACAGTTTTTACACATAATAAAACAGTTATTACAGACAATAAGACAATCATTAGACAATATGACAGTTGTTACACATAATAAGACATTTATTGCAGACAATAAGACAGTTATTAGACAATATGACAGTTGTTACACATAAATACTTAGTTATTAAACAATATGACAGTTTTTACACATAATAAAACAGTTATTACAGACAATAAGACAATCATTAGACAATATGACAGTTGTTACACATAATAAGACATTTATTGCAGACAATAAGACAGTTATTAGACAATATGACAGTTGTTACACATAAATAGTTAGTTATTAGACAATAAGACAGTTTTTACACATAATAAAACAGTTATTACAGACAATAAGACAATCATTAGACAATATGACAGTTGTTACACATAAATAGTTAGTTATTAGACAATAAGACAGTTTTTACACATAATAAAACAGTTATTACAGACAATAAGACAATCATTAGACAATATGACAGTTGTTACACATAATAAGACATTTATTGCAGACAATAAGACAGTTATTAGACAATATGACAGTTGTTACACATAAATAGTTAGTTATTAGACAATAAGACAGTTTTTACACATAATAAAACAGTTATTACAGACAATAAGACAATCATTAGACAATATGACAGTTGTTACACATAATAAGACATTTATTGCAGACAATAAGACAGTTATTAGACAATATGACAGTTGTTACACATAAATAGTTAGCTATTAGACAATAAGACAGTTTTTACACATAATAAAACAGTTATTACAGACAATAAGACAATCATTAGACAATATGACAGTTGTTACACATAATAAGACATTTATTGCAGACAATAAGACAGTTATTAGACAATATGACAGTTGTTACACATAAATAGTTAGTTATTAGACAATAAGACAGTTTTTACACATAATAAAACAGTTATTACAGACAATAAGACAATCATTAGACAATATGACAGTTGTTACACATAATAAGACATTTATTGCAGACAATAAGACAGTTATTAGACAATATGACAGTTGTTACACATAAATAGTTAGCTATTAGACAATAAGACAGTTTTTACACATAATAAAACAGTTATTACAGACAATAAGACAATCATTAGACAATATGACAGTTGTTACACATAATAAGACATTTATTGCAGACAATAAGACAGTTATTAGACAATATGACAGTTGTTACACATAAATAGTTAGTTATTAGACAATAAGACAGTTTTTACACATAATAAAACAGTTATTACAGACAATAAGACAATCATTAGACAATATGACAGTTGTTACACATAATAAGACATTTATTGCAGACAATAAGACAGTTATTAGACAATATGACAGTTGTTACACATAAATAGTTAGTTATTAGACAATAAGACAGTTTTTACACATAATAAAACAGTTATTACAGACAATAAGACAATCATTAGACAATATGACAGTTGTTACACATAATAAGACATTTATTGCAGACAATAAGACAGTTATTAGACAATATGACAGTTGTTACACATAAATAGTTAGTTATTAGACAATAAGACAGTTTTTACACATAATAAAACAGTTATTACAGACAATAAGACAATCATTAGACAATATGACAGTTGTTACACATAATAAGACATTTATTGCAGACAATAAGACAGTTATTAGACAATATGACAGTTGTTACACATAAATAGTTAGTTATTAGACAATAAGACAGTTTTTACACATAATAAGACATTTATTGCAGACAATAAGACAGTTATTAGACAATATGACAGTTGTTACACATAAATAGTTAGTTATTAGACAATAAGACAGTTTTTACACATAATAAGACATTTATTACAGACAATAAGACAATCATTAGACAATATGACAGTTGTTACACATAATAAGACATTTATTGCAGACAATAAGACAGTTATTAGACAATATGACAGTTGTTACACATAAATAGTTAGTTATTAGACAATAAGACAGTTGTTACACATAATAAGACATTTATTGCAGACAATAAGACAGTTATTAGACAATATGACAGTTGTTACACATAAATAGTTAGTTATTAGACAATAAGACAGTTTTTACACATAATAAGACATTTATTACAGACAATAAGACAATCATTAGACAATATGACAGTTGTTACACATAATAAGACATTTATTGCAGACAATAAGACAGTTATTAGACAATATGACAGTTGTTACACATAAATAGTTAGTTATTAGACAATAAGACAGTTTTTACACATAATAAAACAGTTATTACAGACAATAAGACAATCATTAGACAATATGACAGTTGTTACACATAATAAGACATTTATTGCAGACAATAAGACAGTTATTAGACAATATGACAGTTGTTACACATAAATAGTTAGTTATTAGACAATAAGACAGTTTTTACACATAATAAAACAGTTATTACAGACAATAAGACAATCATTAGACAATATGACAGTTGTTACACATAATAAGACATTTATTGCAGACAATAAGACAGTTATTAGACAATATGACAGTTGTTACACATAAATAGTTAGTTATTAGACAATAAGACAGTTTTTACACATAATAAAACAGTTATTACAGACAATAAGACAATCATTAGACAATATGACAGTTGTTACACATAATAAGACATTTATTGCAGACAATAAGACAGTTATTAGACAATATGACAGTTGTTACACATAAATAGTTAGTTATTAGACAATATGACAGTTGTTACACATAATAAGACATTTATTGCAGACACTATGACAGTCATATGATGAGCCAGATTAATAATGAACTAAAGATTTTTGGCGAAGAACACATACAATCCTTTACACGAATTTATGATCGGCAATATATTTAATTGCAGTTTACCAAAAACTGAATAGGCCTACCTGTTACATGATATAGTTATATCACATACATAAAGTGAATTCATGATAGGACACGGTCTTGTAGTTAACAGTAAAATTGTTTAACTAGTATTTGCGATTAAACACAATAGGCTAAGCTATAGGTCTACTGGTCTGATTTTGTTCTTTATCGGGTGTGTATATAGGCCTACCTTTTTATTAATAAGGTAAAATTCTTGTGTAATTCATGCCTACCTAGCTCAGGCCTAAACCATTTGTCTATGCTATTTTTACAATTTATTATTTGTTTCACAATACATCGATATGTGTATGTACTGTATTAAGTACAGTAGTAAGAAAATTTAATTGATAAAAATTTACTCAAAACTTTACTACCAACAAAATAATGTTAAATTTTCTGTAAGGGCGCTGCCAGAAAACATTTTTACTTCGAGGGAGTTACGGGTTAAAGCGTTTGAAAACCACGGTTGTAATTCATTCTAAATGTTTGTTAATTTTATTGTTTCTAATGCGTTATCATTGTTTAATTATTGTTGCTAGGAAATTAGGCCAATTGTTGAATTATTTTTCCCAATAAATTATTATTGTTCAATTATTGTTTCTAATAAATTCTTATTGTTGCTAATGAATTACCATTGTTGAATTATTGTTGCCTATTTATTAAAACCAATTAATAATCAATTGATTTAAATATCTAAGATTTTAATGACAATTTTAAAACTATTCCCATGATGAAACTACGAGAAAAGTACTTGAAACTGTAACTTTTGTAGAGGTCGCTGTTAGCTGATATGAGGGAAGAAAGCTTTACAAACTGTACTTTTTGAACCTTTTCAATGACCGTCAGCCTTTAGAGCGATTGGTCTGAATTAATTTTGAGAAATTTGACATTTTTATGTTAAACTTTTAGATTTATTTTTTGTAACTAGAGATCTTTGTACAACACATATTTAATAAGCAACCAACTTATAATCGTCACCCCCCCCCCCCCCCAGTAAGATAACTGAAGGATGGCGACGTACTTGAGTAAACATACACGCCCTTAACCTATAAACAACAATAAAGTGACCTTCAATTCGGTATGAACGTAAGCTAAACACAATTAAATATGAACAGTGCACGTAGGCCTATGTCTGTATTAACTTCCTTATTGCCTTCTATTTCTCAAGTCCGTGTGCGAAATAGAGATAGAATATCCGGTATCTGTCTCAGTGCGTCCATATTCCGTATCCGTTAGATTCTTGCATTTCAAATTACTCAATCCACTAAATATTGTTTCAGCCTGCCAGTCGTTAACAGTTCTTTTTTATTATGAACTGAACTAAACCGTTTAGAACTTCAGAGCCCTCTGTTATAAATTTAAAACAAACTGCGAAATGACCAAAAAAATTAACGAATTTCTGGGCTTTTGTCTCGCAATAACACTGCATAATACGATCGAAAACGTTTTCTTTAGGTAATATTTCGTAAATTTACTTAAACTAGAAGTTCAGAAAGTCCTAATTCGTTAAACTGTAAATGTTTATTTCGCTAGAAAAACGCCGAAGGTTAAAGAGTCACCGCTAGCCAAAGTTACTCCTCATTGGTTTACAAACTTCACATTTGCCCAAAGGCCTCTAACTCACAAGCTACTAATGCATTTATAAAGTTATACATTTTTGACCAGAATAATCTGTGTTTTCTAGTTCGTAGCAGTTCTTTTGGTCATCGCCTCCGCTTCTGCGGCCACTACCGTCGACGTAAAGCGAGATGGTGTGTACGGGGGCTCCAGCTACGCCTATACTGTCCAGGACCAACCCGGAGTGCCTGTACCTTACGTCGCTCCTAGAGGATACAAGGGTAAGGAGCTAAGTGAAGGGGGCCTAGATATTATTATGAGTAAAGTACAATAACAATAGCAGTAAGGGCGATTTAGAAATTCGTTTGACTGTATCTTTAATTCTGGCTCTGTGTTTATTTATATCATTGGAGTTAGTTCCTTGCCCCCAGATGTGTAGCTGTAGCTAAATAGTTCATTATTACTATAAAAACTGTCAAGTATTTACATACTTTCATGTTGACATAATTGCTTTCCAATTCTTTTATTAGTTCACTATCTCTCTATATAGACTGTATCTTGCTCAAATTTTCAATCGTTAATAAAATACCTTTTATTCATAAACTCAAGTTAAAATACGTTTTTTTTAACTTGTAGTGGATGACAATTTATGACAATACTGTTTTTTTCAAATATTAATTCAGTATTTAAATTTAATATATGGGAGAAAAACTTTACACAAAAGGGGCAAGGTATGCAATATAGTTATTTCGTCCTATTTGGCTTAAAATAAGCGATACCATATGATTTCATAAAACAGCTGATTTTATGTTATAGGCTATGTGATAGAACAGCTGTTTTAACGCACTGGCTACGTCGTTACTTTATTCAAATTCATTGTAATTATTTAATAAAAAGTTACTAAAATAAAATTTCTCTTTGTTGATCTAAGTAAGAATTTACTTTGAAAATATTTTGTATATATTACTTGTTTTAGCTTAAAAAGAAATATTACTAAGGACATGTTATGTTTGCAGCTGACCAATACAGTGCGGTTCCTGTAGTTCCTGCACCCTATCCTGGAGTACGGCCCACTTACGTGAACGCCGACAGACCTGTGGCCTACGTAGCGCCGCAGCCTGGCTACCAATCTGTGGTTCCCGGTGTGGGCTACCACCAATCTGTGGTCCCCGGAGTACAGCCCGTCGCCTATGCAGCTCAGCCTGTCGCCTATGCAACCCAGCCTGCCTATGTGCAGACAGCTTATGTTCCAGGACAGACATATGTTCACTAAATCACTGAAAGAATTATTTTAAATTCGTGGAATCCTGTTATTGAAACACCTATTTTTCTTTGTGTGGATGTTGAATGTATGTTTTTAAAAAAATATTAAAAGTGTTATACACAAATAGTGCTTATGTTTAATCCTGCCTTTGTTGAAACTTATTTAAAAAATAAATCAATTTATTAGTACAACTATTCTTTGAACTTAGCTTGTGAGGTTATGTAAAAACAAATAAAAGACATACACAAGACTCACAAATTAATTATTTATTTACTCAAATGCGTTTCAATGACAGTCTTCATCATCAGTGAGTGTTGTTACTACAAACTTTAATTTACAACTAAGGTGAAAGTAAGGTTACACTTCTATATTTATACTGTGGACATGGAAATAGGTAATTAAATAATACCTAACAGAGTGAATACTTCAGAGCTTACCTGGTGACGCGTTTCGAAACAATCGTTCCTTTTACAAACCAAAGCCTCTACTGACGGTATGGCACAAGGTATAAAAGGTTGTCAGCATAAGAATTATGAGTGTAGTGGGGGTGGGTTAAGTTGGTTGTTTTCTATGTAATGGAACAGGGTGTAGGCTTCAAAGTATGTGTCGTCATTTAATATGCTTTCTTTATCTGTTGTGTGGTGTTTGTATATTTTGTATTTTCCTAAAGTTCTTAATTTTTTACTTTAGTTTAACATGTGGAAAATATTTAAATTTGTATGTATGTCCGAGTATGTGTATTAAGTGTTTTGTAAATGTGTTGCATAGCTGGATTTTGGGTTTAGGTCGTTAATGTGTCCATTGAAGCGTGGGTTGAATGATCTACGGGTTTGGCTGATATAATATCTGGGGCACTCGTTACATGTTATTTTGTATATACCAGTTAGATTGTATTTGTCTGTTTGTTGTTGAAAAGGTTGTATGTGTTGTCTTAAAGTCTTCGTTGATTTTATGATATTTGGTAATTCAGTCTTTTGAATGTGGAACGAATTTTGTGTGTGTGTTTGTTGTGGTATATGAGGGATATGTATTTGTTGTTTTTGTGTCATTTATAATTATTAATAAAGATCCCTAAATTGATTATGTGGCTGAGTTTTGTAGCAGAAAGGGAATGTTAATAATAATAGTGAATAGATATTAAATGAATCGATAACCGCCGCTACAAAGAGTAATCAAACGTTAAGAATTATTAGCATTAATCAAAAAGTAAGTTCAGGTTCAGAAATATAGAGTTTCTAAAGCGGCTTTTTACAGTAGATGCTGCTATAAATAAACTTGATATAGAAAGACAAAATTCTCTTCTCTAAATTACCAAAGCTATTTCTCAGATAATGATCAAGGACTCACCATTTACTTGTAAGTCCAACTTAATATTAAAACATAAATTTAAAAAGTTCTTTTTTATTCTGACATCCTTTTATGACATAAGGGGTTCAAATGTATGAAACAATATCAAATATATGTACACCACGGTACTACAAAGCTTAAAAACTATGAAAAATAACTTCTAATTTAAAAAAAAATTGTTCCTGAAAATAAACCAAGAGTTTTTTAACTGAACACATAAAAATTAGCCATTATAATTTACAATTCATAGTACCTTATGCTTTATTAAAGGTTTTAATATTTTATCCAGTTGACCTGCTTATGTCTTTGAAAAACACTAGCATTTAAGGCTTCAAAATAAGAACCGTATTTTATAACTAACAAGAATTTATGCAAGTTCATTCTCATTTTTAATGTATGTTGTGAAATCAAGTATTATTATCCTAATGATTCACAGAATTTATGGACAACAAAAGAACAAAATAGGATCTATTGCAATTTTGTTGTACAAATTTATTTAATGAAAACTGGTTAGAATTTATTCACCACCACAAAATTATGCTAAATTTAAACTTAATGTTTTTTCTAAAACACATATTTATTTTTTTAACAATAATTTTTTGTTTCTGACCTCTCACAATGTTTATATTAGTTGAATCTTTAGCTTAAGTTTAAATTGAAAAGATTATTGGGAAATGAAAATAACATTAACCAAGCAATAATTTCACCGAGGAAAGGACTGCCAGAGAAACGTGCTTTCTTACAGTCAATAATTCTTGGAAAGTTGTTACTTTATAATACTCTAAAGGGAAACAGTGTTATAGAAAATTATTGCTTCTGATTAAGTGCTGATAGCAAACATTTATTTCAGTCTAACATTTATAAATAAAATTCAACAAAAATAAATCCTGAAACAAGGCAACACAAAACTATAAAATTAAATACCATATTTTATTTTGGCAACAGAATTAACTATTCATATTGTGCAGGCTCTTCAAAACCCTGATTTTAGAGTATATTTGGTCCCAGTCTAAGTAACTTCCTTGTAAGTGTCTTTCCCCTTCATAACTGCATCTTCCATGAGCTAGTCTTAAGTTGTTAAATGTCAATATGTCACCTGTGATGGTACAAAATCATATTTTTTGTTAGTACGATTTGGTCAACTAATATTTACTTAATTAAAACTTTATTTACTTTCAGAAACATTAATTTTGATTTGTAAACTATTTTCAAACACCTATTTTATTAATTTTTACAAATTAGACATGATTATATGTTTTTAGGTTAGCTTTTAAAAAGCACTGCCATTCACTAGTGAACTTGAGTATAATAGTTCATCCAAGACTCAGTAGAAGGAACTCTATAATTTCCTTCCAACTTTCTGAATTCTAATAACATTACTGATTTGTGAGATAAAGGTGTTTTATTACGTAGAACAAAATTTAAATCTTTCAGAGGAACTCTGCAATTAAACTTGATCAGTTTTAACACTACCAATTTTAAAACAATTTTTCAAATTGTAAACATTTCAACAAACTTTTAATCAAATTTTACACCAATTGAGGAATAATGGAGAATATTTGTCTGTATTACGAAAGGATGAAGCAAACTATTTACATGGTTGCAACGATGATTATTCAAAATATTTTGAATAATCTCTGAAAAAGTTGCTTTTAAACATTTTGAATTTACTGAATAAATCATAAGTAGTTATTGAGTAACTGAGTGAAAATTAGGTAGCGGGTTGTCTTTGTCAATGAAATGATTGTTTTTAGAAACTAGTCCGCAACTAAGTTAAAAGTTTTCACTGAGTTACTCAATGACTATTTATGATATATATTCTCTGAAGATAAACAGAGAGTACTTACACGATTGGTGTGAGCATGCTGTATGGTATATGGGTTTATATGAAAGGTAGATTCTTGTACTCAAGTTAGTAAATTGGAAAGCGAGTTTGTGTGTGCATTATAATTGTAGCAATGCTGCTTTTTCATTTATATCATCAAAATATCATCATAAAATAAATATTTAAGTTGATAGATTTAACTCTTATATGTTCAATATTTTTCAATATATAAGAAATTTTTAA
This sequence comes from Prosapia bicincta, assembly GCA_036971475.1. Classification (NCBI taxonomy): domain Eukaryota; kingdom Metazoa; phylum Arthropoda; class Insecta; order Hemiptera; family Cercopidae; genus Prosapia; species Prosapia bicincta. The sequence continues at coordinate 6,648,031 of JBAIZL010000035.1, read as the reverse complement.
AATTTTTATGGACAAATAATTCTGACAAAAGGGAGTTATTTTTGTGATGCTGTATAAAAAAATACATAGGAATAAATCATCAACAGTTACCATCTAAATGATCTATTTAGTGTTGTAACAATAAAAACTGCCTTTTTGAAAAATTGTGTTTGTTGTGAAGAAATTTTCATTTAATTGAATGGTGTTTACTAGAATGTTCTTACTTCAAGACTACTTGATACTGAATAAATTTACCTTCTTTTAATTTGTAAAACACTTTGAAAGCGGGATTGTGAAGTGTTTGAGTAAACACATTGAAAGCCCTGTACCAAGGTATTACTTGTTCTAAAGGGATATTAAAGTGTGAAGACCTCTGGGGCTGACTAAAACTCATTCGAACAAGATCCCCGTTTGCATTTTCACTGAAACAAATAGTTGTATTTAGAAAAAAATTATGAAAAAGGTATAGTTTAAATTTGTAAAGTATGGTAGTGACAAATTAATTAATTGAGCCAAATTTTTTTAAATTAAATTTTATTCTTTTGAATTAAAAAAAACCTATCTTTTTCACACAAGATTTTCTTAAAAAATAACACCAAAAATCTTTTACCTTCATTCCATCTCAAACACCAAACAAAATTGTTATTTTAAAAGATACCTTTCTTTAAATGATAAACACTTTCTCATTTGTGCATATTATTCTTTGTTTGATGCATTTCATTGAAACTACAATAATAATAAAATAATTAACATTTTTATTGAACTAATTAATTGATAACTTACCGAACATTTAATTGTAGTAGATAAAAACAAATTGTGACAAATTATTTACAATCACACTAGCTGAATTTTATCAAAACATGGACTAAGATAGCCTTTTGTAGCTGAAAATTATTTTGTCTCACTTTTATGAAATTTACTCAATTTAAAAGTTGGCAAGTTGTTCATTAGTATATTAAATACAATTAAGTTTTGGTAATCACTATTAACAATAAAATCCATGAGCTTTACATATGTTCTAATACATTAGTAATAGCCACTAAATGGACAAAATAGAAAGGTAATTATAATGCAACAAAAGCATACAATTCTGGTATAAGTGTAATTAAAAATTCTCGTATAAGTGTAAAAATATGTCTATCATGAATTTAAAACAAAGTAGTGAAAATTATTTACCTTCTAGAATTTTCTTAGTCTAAGCAACAATACCTTAACCTATTTTCACAATAAATAAAGAAAATAATACATCAATAAGTGCTATTCGAAATTATTTACTTTTCATAGTTCAAAATTATATTGTCAACTATATTTATTTATTGTTTATTAAATGTTCTCTCGGGCTTTATTTGGTTCTAAAGAGTCGACAACAATGACCCATTAGCTACAGCCAAAACTCTTAAGAATTGGTTTGAAAAGCAGAAAATGTGTGTAACTCAGCTGTTTTTATTTAAACATACAAAAGATTTACCACCTGATCAAAAGTCACCTTTTTCTTAACAAAAAATTACCAATTTTGTTTTTACATGAACTACAGGAGATGTTTACAATATATTATCCTGTACTCTTTTTAAAACTAAATATTCAGTATTATTTGATTCAATCTTCATGTGAGTACTAATATTTAACTAAAAAACACTTGTACATATCTTACACTTACCTATAGTAGCACTTACTTTTGTTACTGTTGAGGATAGCTACATACTGTTACTGTATGTGAGGAGGTTGTTACTGTTACATAGGCAAAACAGGGAGGTCATTTTAAGCATAAACAAGAACACATAAAAGCACTCACAAACAAAAGCACCCAATCATACTTCACCGAACACCTCATATTCACAAGTAACTACACAAACATAATATCTAACCTATATATTCTTCAAAAAGAAAATAAAAATAACCAATACACAACCAAACAATATGAGATGTAAATCATTTCAAATTACGCCTACACATGTAATCAACAACCAATTACATTTTAACTCATATATATACTTTTGGTATCATAACCCTCAATATACTCTAAAATACATCTACACCCCTACCCTAATATCCCACCCCCACCCTAACCTTTAACAAGCAAGAGGTCATTTACGGTCTGAGTTGAGAATGGGACACATTTCCCGAAACGGCCATCCTCAACAATCACAAAAGTAAGTGCTACTATAGGCAAGTGTAACATATGAACATGTGTTTTTAGTTAAACATTTAGATTAGAGTCAGATTAGTAAAAGTAAAAGAAGTGAATCAGTAAAGTAATTTTTCTGCACTATAATACTGAAGTTTTCTTTTCACAATACTGCATATACGTATTTCATGAAATGTGAAACGCAAATATTTAATGAAGTGCATATACAGCTGTTTGAATGATTGAAGTGTTGTACTACTGCGCATGTCGGCAACAGACGTCCGTGCATATATAGAGTAATTTAACAAAATTAAAAGCTATGTAAATATCTGTTTGAAGTATTTTATTAAATTTTAGTCTATGTATATGCAAAAATACATTTTTAGGTGGAAAAATCTGACCTCCATTTTTGTTTTGATCTAAGACTTTTGCTAATTGAGCAAATCGAGAATCAGAACCATATCTGGGACCAATTAACTTCGATTACCGACGCTCTCCTGTATATATATTCTTGGTAGCTATTTAGGTTGTACATGAAATTGATATGGCAGGAATATAATACCTAACGATGCAGAAAGTGTTCAAGGTATGTTTAACCATGTTTACTAAGTCATGAAATGAACAGGGTAGAAAAAAACACACAACCTTCATGCTCCATCTATTGATAAAAAATATACCAAAATAGAGGCCTATCAACTTCTCAACAAAAGATTGGGCTCCTAGACTTTATTTTTTTTATAACTAAATCCTAACTGGATACTTTGTAGATATACTCTAATGTAGTAGATCATAGTGCTTGTTTTTTTATAATAAATCTTAATCCTCATTTTTTTAATGTACCTATTATGAGGAAAAGTTAATGTTTTCTTAATTTTAAAATTTTCAGACATTGCTACCAAGTTTTATCATTTTTTATTCCTAAAAGCGCCACCAGGTGTAGTTTTTGGCCAATATTGATTAGGTAGAGAATATAGGTAAAGGTTTCCATATTGTATAAAGGAAAGGCTAAAAGCTTATTGAGATTTTTTGGACGAGATAGAAGACTGACAGACTTCATTGGTAAAAGTTCAATTCAGAATCTTAAAATAAACACACATTAACACTAAAATACTAAATTAATAAAGAGCTAAAAGCTTGTAGACTTTTCTCTCTGATTTACCAATATTAAACAAATCAGGTCAATTTCTACTCAAATCAACAAAGGAAATATTTCTTTAGTTTTTTTTATGTACTGTATATACATAAGTCAGAATAACATTATTAAGTGGCAAAATAGAAAGCGAACTTCCTTGTAAGTTTCCATTTTCCTTTCTATGTATGATGTTGGACTATTATTTTTGTTTGTTACTATTTATATGCTTTCTTTTTTTTGTCGCTTGCATTGTGTTGTAGTTTCTTTTCACTTTCCTTTCACATTGTCTGTTTGTGAAGCATGGTTTGATACCAGGCGCGCATCCAGCGACTTGCTTTAGGGGGGGGGGGGGCGATCGATGCATTATATATATATAAAATATGTGTGTGTGTGTGTGCGCGCGCGTGCGTGTAAGTAAAAACATGTAACAAAAATGCTTAATATTTGAAAATAATTAATGATTTTAATTTTATAAGTATTATCTATTTAACAATAGAATCAAATATCAAATAAAAATTAAATTCATACTAAAATTAATAGTTTGTAGTTAAATAATAAACTCCAGTCGATGTTTGCATTTCTTGCGTAAAGTATTTTATTAAACTACGATAACCTCACTTTTTACTCAGGCAAATTACACTTTTTTATAAATAATTATTCCAGGTTCGATAACACTTATGGCTAGAGAATATTATTAATTTTATAATAAGCTATTATTATAAAAATTGTTTAATAATTAATATAAGTAGTTATTCTTTCAACATGAACAATTCCGGAGTCAACTGGGAATATTACGCTTGCAAAATTACGTATTGCAAATCATATGTTCGAGATTAAGCTTCCCTTAGTGAAGGATTTTATATTCAAGAATATATAATAACTTAATTATCAAAAAAAGTCCTAATTTAATAATATATTGTCGATTTTTAACCCAAAGTTCTTGAAGGTTGGGGGGGGCGATCGCCTGGATACTGTTAATCCAGTTTATTTGTTTATTTTTTTCATTCATTTTTAATCCTTGAGAATTATTTATATTGTGTGGTAACCATAGCACCATTTTAAGGTTTTTTTGCAATGGAAGTTTCAACAACAACCAGATGGAACAGAAGAAAAATTCATATACATTTTTGAAAAGTACACTTCTTGGTATGGATAGGTCAGTGCCAAAAGCCCTAGACTTTGGACATGAAGATATTCAGTTTGAATCCGGCATAGACTTCCAAATTTTTATAGTTTAATTATTGAATAAATATTTGAAAAAACTGTATTAACATCAATTGCCATAAACTACAGGTTTAAAAAAATGTTTTTAAACATGATTGGAGTAATAAAAATGTATTTTTTTTAATTATTGAAAATTTTTACCAGATACATATCAGGAGAGTGTGAGCTAATAGAAGGAATTTAAAAAGGACACACTATGTCATTATTTGAGATTAGAGAGGTAAGTCTGTTATCAAACTATTATCAAGGTAAGTCTGTGAGTTTCCCAACTGGTACAAACATCTCCCATATTATATAAAGCTTACTACTTAAAATACTATTTTAACTACTTCAAATAGTTAACTATGAAAACACTTTTTTAATTGAACCTTCTTTAAGACTAACTGTGCTTCTTAAGACCTAAAACAATTTACATCCTTAGCTGAAAAAAAATTAATCCAAGTAAAATTTTACTCTACCTGATGACTGGAGCTCTAAATAAACTGTAATATTGCCTTCCATCTTCCTCCACTATATCTGCCCAATCCACAAGCGTATTTGTTAGTATCCTATAATCTTTTGGATGATTTTGTTTTAAATCTGTACATACGGCTAAACCATCTGACAACTGATTTTCCCCTCCTTGTTCACTAACCTGAACTAGACAATGAAGCATTATTACCTGTTACAAAAATATATTCATGCTGCAATAAGAATATATGTAAAAAGAGAGAGCAAGTGATTTAATGTTCTTTAATATTCAAACAGTAAAAAAAGCTTCTATTTTGGAAACTTTTAAAAGATATCACTACTCTTTCCTCACAGACGACTTTTGAAAGCGTTAAGGAGCCAAAACATCTTTAAAGCTAAATTCTAAAAACCCACTTCATTGTATTAATAAAAATTATTATTAGTTAATAGATTATGCTTTTTATATAAGTCTATGAAGTAGTTGAAATATTAAATACATTACTTTAGGATTGTTCTATAACACACTTGACAGTTTGTTCAACAGTAATCTTTTAAACTCAAATAATTAACTTTTCATGTTTTTTTTTAAATTTGAAATAATGAAATGATTGGCTTAACAGTCAAATGGTATTAAATGAAAAATGTTACAATATATTAAATTTAATGGGAAATAACATCCTTTACTCGCTAAGCAAATAATTACATTATTTAAAAAATATTATTATTTATTTAAAATAGTGACAAATCAATACAGAATGATGGAATATAATTATGTTCAATATTGTTTTTGATAAGTTTTTACAGTATTATGAGGATACTTACAATAAAAAATCAAGTACTTTACATAAATAGTTTAAAAAATAATCAAGTAAAACAATAAATGTTTTACATGAACTTATTTATTTATTTATGTAAATTTGTAAATACATAAACTTACAACAATAAGTTTTAACAAATTTACTAAAAATAAAGTTCGGATAGTCGTAAACTATTGTTTAAGTGATTAATAAGATTCACCGAATGTAATGGACTATAAAATTCAAGAAATAAATGTTTGAAATATTGTCTCATGTCTAGTATCTTACAGGCTATATGATGCTTGTTATGAGGATGACTCTTCTATCTCTAGTTGTAACATATATTTACATATTTCAAGTAGTTATTCCTTTTTTTATAAAATCATTGTGGCAGAGCCCCCTCTGTTAAACATTTTAGAGACTCATGCCCTGCGGAACCCATGGAGTTGGCCCCAGTGTTTCTAGTAACATTATGTTTATGTAAGTAATTGTGTGAAATTTTCAAAAATATATAATCCCCTTCAAAGTTATAAGTTGATAAATAAATTATATGAAGTCTGATTCAAAAGTTATTATTTAAGTCCCTTACGAAATAATAATTCAGAATGTCTAAATTTGATTTTTGATACCACACAATTCCATTCTTTTATTTAAAAAACAATAAAAAGTAAAAGAGTAGAAAATTATTTTTCAAGTTCTTTGTTTCTAATATTAAAAAAAAACACCACTTCTCTTAATAAGAAACCCTTAAGTTTAGGGACTAGCTTACCCCTGGTTTGTACTCATAGTATGGCAAGTCCGTATGAAGTTGTAGAGGTCCATTTAGGTAGGCTACATTGCTCGTTGCTGGTTTTGCTTTTATACTGAATAGTTTCCTGAAAAAATAATAAAATCTTCAAAAATTATAATACCAGACTGAAAATAAGAAAACCAATTGTTATTGTACTTTTTTTAAAAAAATAAATAAAGCCTCTAAACCACAAATAACTTTTATTTAAACCATATGTACATTTCAATTGCACAGCAATCATCTTCAGAGGTATTTAAGAATACAACTCTTAAAAATACATAAAGTTTAAATAAAAGTTATTTGTGGTTTAGAGGCTTTATTTGTTTTAAAATAAACATAACGCCACAGTTGCTTCATACAGTTATGTTATAATACCTGTTTACAGTAAACAGGTAAATAAGTAAAAGATCCATTTTAAGACAAGTCATTTACATGTTACAGTATTTTTCACTACATTCTCAACCCAGCCCACAAACCGGTTTTATAAAAAGTGTTTTGTCTACTCCTCGGAAAACCTGAAACAAAATATTAACTCTCTGAGCTCAGATTAGTTACTGAATAATGAGTCGCACAGTTATCCCAGGAACGTTCATATCATAACAATAAATTAGAACTCCTGATGAAAATACAAATTTCTTTTGACAAAAAGTTTTCTTAACCAATGAAGTATACTTTAATTACAAATTAATGTACTTCTGTTTACATTCAAATGGTTTTTTTTTAATTTAGAGAACATATTTTTATTAAAATTAAGCAATACTTACAAAGAAATAAAAATTACTAATTTACTCACTATTTTCAAGGATTTAGAGAGTATAATTTTCTAAATAAATAACATATAGTAATTTTAAAAAATGCACTGACCATTTACTTATAATTATTAACATATTTTCCCCCTTCTACTACAATTTAAACAAATAGACTGATTAAATTTTACTTCTACTTCTCCTGATATACATACACTATTCTGATATTAAAACAGAAAGTAATAAGGCCTTGATGGATTAATAATATTTTGTTTGCGTTTGTGTGTGTGTGTCTACTAAAAATATTTTTCATTCTGGTGATCATACGACTTCATGCCTTAGAAAAACAAATGGCAAGGGCATTTAATAAGTTAAACCATTTGCAAAGAATGAATGCCCATTTACAACAATGAGAGGAATATATATATATATATAAAGAAATGTTACTCACCCATATTGCGTTTCTTTAGCAAAAGCAACACGGTTGGCTAAAGTAAGCAATGTCTTTTCTTGTACGCCTGCATTCTTAATTATTGCAACACCCCAAATAGCCAAACATTCCAACCAGGACAAAAGGACATCCTCCCTGTAAGATAAAAGATTATAATACAAATTCTTTCAGCCATAAAATAGAAACTGTTTTATTTTAAAAATATGCACTCATTTTATTGATGTACAATTCATTATTAATTTATTTTCTTTTTTTTGTTACAGTGATTTTAAAGTGTGGTTTCTCTGTTGATTAAAATACAATCACCTTAAAATGGTCTTGGGAAAGTGGATGTAATAGAATCAGAATGCTAAAGCAGTATACTATTATTTACTTTAGCGCACCCTAAAACTTCCATTCAGAGATTACAAAATTAACATAGTAAGGGTAAGCGCACAAGCGCCTGAAAGTAATCGGGATGCCGAGATAGTTTTCGATCGGATAGGCAGAAATACCTTGGGAGTAATGGGGCAACGCACATGGGACTCCAAGCTATCAGATACCCTCATCCTATCTCAATAGGTATCTGGGCTGACACAGGTTTTACCTTCTATCTAGCGGCAATTCTATCGCCAGCGCTCCACTAGTACACAGTTTTTAATGGGACAGTGCACATGCAATGCAGCTTACTTTCTCTCTGTTTAATTTTATCAGGTAAGTTTTCAATAATATAATTACTAATTTCATATTATTTATATGTTTAACTTTAAATATGATTGAATAACCAATTGTCACTGTTTGTTGGCATTAATATTAATAAGATTGATATTATTTTAATAATATCAATGAGGAATTACTTACATTTACAGTTTGAGATAATTATTTTTAATAGTTACCATTCATTTTATTTAATTTATATACATACATATATAAATAAATAAATAAATATATATATATATATATAATTATATATATATATATATATATATATATATATATATATATATATACATATATAAATATATTTAATATTTAAATCTATCATCCATTTTTTTCCAAAAATTCGCTAAAAAGTATCAATGGTCAATACGCTCTATCAACATTTCCAATTAACGTAAACGACCAATTTATCCGGGACAAACACAAACAAGTTTGATCCAACAGCAAACAAGTTTGATTACAGTAGTTTTTGGCAATATCTGAGACCTTTCATAATATAATATTATTATCAAATATATTAGTTCCAAACAATAGCAAAAACATTTTTCTTTTTGTATTTTCCAGTTAAAAAGCTCACAATTAAATGGAAGAACATCAAGGACATCTATACAGGAAGCAAGAGAAAACGAACAGTTATACACTAACAACAAAAAAACGACTTTCTTTTTGTAAACTTGCACCTGTGTTCTCATCGACATAGAAAAAAAAACATAGAGTGAAGCCAACCCAAACATGGAAAATAACAATCAAAAAGATAGTATTGAAAAGACGCGGATACCTATCTCATGTGCACTGAAACTCCAATAGGTAATAAAAAGATTGGATTGAAAACGATTTCGGCATCCCAATTACTTTCAAGCTCTTGTGCGCCTACCCTAACAGAGCCTCTTATCAGATTCATCTGTATCTTATCTGGTGTATTTCTCAATGTTGTAAATGTGTATAATTGTTCTCCACCACGTGATTGTGATTTTACCCTGCTTTTATATGACGGTTTTATTACTTTTTTACTTGTAATTTATTTACTTAGAGCTTAGTAAACTCTTTTAGGAAGGTGAAACTTATTGTAACTCTTTAAAACAAGCTTACACTTTTAAACAAATCTGAATATACTATAAAATATATTTTGTTTGTTAATTAGACATTTGCTGAGAGCCAGTTGGTTATAAAAAGTTCATCAAGTTAAAGCAATATTTAAATAAAAAAATTATTCATCACTATCCTCGACATGCCCATACTTAGTATTGGACTACTAATACTTCATATTCCAATGAAGCAAAAGGAAGCCAACATTGATGACTTTATACTCAGTCAGTCTAAATTCAATTGGTGAATTTAACAAGTCAATCCTTTCATAATTTATACTGAATTTAGTTATAAGGGTATTCCTTAGTATAAGGGTATTTTTAAAGTCTGTTATTACCTAATATTTCCCATTAATAAGTGTTTAACTTTTAAGAAATTTACACTGTTTTTAATAAACTTTAAAAAAGAGTGAAAATATACCTTATAAATAGTAATCAATAAAAATCAAGATATTTGATGAAACTTAAATGTACAGTTAAAAAAATTATTCATCAATGTACCTTTCTAATACTTCTTTAAAATAAAACCTTTGTAGTATCCTAGAAAACTCTTTTGCTCTCCATGCCTTAGGATGGCACCTATAAACATTATCCAGCCAGTGCTTGTGGTGTTTAGAGGAAAACCTGTGTCGCTTCAGCCAGGATAACATATAGCCACTAATGTGCTCATCTGACCAAGTTACTTTCAGTTCCAGGTCTGACACCTTGACCAATATTAATAAAATAAATTTATATATATATATAAAGAACATAAGTCAAAATACAAATACAAGAATTATAATTGAATTCTTCAGGAATATTCCTGATGATGTTGGTACTGTTAGCCCACGAAAAGCTTTGAATTGTAAATTCAATTATATTTCTTGTATTTGTATTTTGACTTATGTTCTTTATTAATACACAAGAATACATATTCCGATATTTATATATATATAATCTACAAATCTTATATAAATTTGTATTATACATGTAATATGTATAATATTTCACATATTTATTGTAAAACCATTGTTACAAGTATTTGAAAAATTAGGAATAAGGTACAGTATTTTATTTGAATATTGGTAAAATAAATCATTTAAAGATATGCTAATTATTTACAGTAATTGATACTGAAATGACAAATAATAGGCCCCTAAAAAATTAATTGTGATCGTATTTCTAACTTATTAGTGAAAGCAAAGCTATATTTAAATCATTTGATTTTTTCATTGCCAACCTAAATCCAAAATTTTGAGTTTATTTTTATATTTCATTCTCTAAATAACTCTTTTTTCATTCTAAAAAACCAGGGTAAAATATCAGATACTTCAGTTAATTTTTCCAGCTATTTTATGTTAACCAAATGTAAATTTAATTAATCTTGAAAAAGAATGTTTTAATAACAATAAACATTTGCCTGTGGATCTTTGGAAAAAAACCTGGAAAGTCAGAAGAGGGAGAGTGATTAAAGGTGTTATGGAAGAAGCTATTACTAAGAAGGGAAAAATTTGGGGAATCAAATTTTGAGATGTAGCTGGGGAATTGAAGTTATTTATAAGTGATCTTACTAAGACCAGAAAGCTTAATAAATGTCGAAGAGTTGGGATATCCAAGATATATAAACCTAGATGAATAAAAAAGTAAAGTCTTGTGGCAGGCCTAGGGTATTAGCAGTTGAAAGAAGAAAGCATCTATTTAAAAGAATCACAAAGTACCTCTGAAATTTTATTAAAATTGAAAAAATATGCAACAAGAGTAAGGTGTTAGAAAAATGTTTCAGATAACAGATAAATGAATATAATAGTTAATAAAAGTAGTTGAAAAAACTTATCAATAACATATGATAAATTAATATTGCTTCAAAATGTTATTGAATAAAATTATGCAATAAATTTTGGATTTATTGAAGCTATTAAAAAATTTAAACAATATAATTGTATTATATATTTTTTTAACGAGTTGTGTAGAAACTGAAGGGCTGATTGTGCAGTTAATTTTACATTTTTTATTAAGTTTCAATCTGTTTATAATAATTTCATGACATGACAACAACTTTAAAAATTTGAAAATTTAATACTGTATACTTAAAAGTTGTTAAATGACAGAACATGCCAAAACATCTGAAATAAATACAGTCTTAGAAATTTTAAATTTTATTATATTCATTCAACTTGACATTGTATTATTTTACATGCGAAAGATATCTTTAACATTTTTTGCAAAACAATATGATAAAATATCTGACACAAAATATAGAAAATGAAGTTATTAGTATCTAAAACGATTGACTTTTAAAAAAACTACATTTACTGAATATATTTCAAATTCATTCTTCAGTTTTCCAAAAATTTATTTGTCATTAAATATATATATATTTATACTCCCAAATACCTACCTGATCTTTTTATTGTAATGACGATTACAATTTATAGATTACTTTTGAAGAAATTGATATTCTGAAATCTTGAATAAACATTATGTCTATTTAAATAGTGTTTATATTTTTAAAAAATAATTTAATTAAAAAGTTTTTTTTATATTTTAAACAAATTTTATTAATTTCCTACTTACAATAAAGTTAGAACTCTTCATTATTTTATAATGTATTTTGAGATTCCAGTTATTAATGAGTAAGATATTTTGGTCAAAGTTTAAATGATATTAAGAAAGTTATACTGAATGACTCACTAATGTCTTGCATCACATAGTACAAAGGTGAAACGTGATGTAAAATAAATGTCTTATAGATAAGTTTAAACTTGCACTTACTGTTCATTGTAACATTGATTTTAATTCTCCAATTGTTAGTTCTCAATAATTACTCATTCATCATGTTTCTATAATCAATCAAGTTTCTACAGCATGTCAGAAAACTTTAAAGATGTATATTATCTAAATTTTTTTTGCATACTAACAGAAATATTTTAATATTATTTATCATGTTAAATGGAGTAAAGTTTATGTTCTATTTTTTAGTAAATGGAAAACCCTTTTATAAACTAATAGATTTTGTTGACTAATATTTATAAAATCAAATATGTATTTATGAATGCTTTAGTCTTATATTTAAGCTTTGAATTGTTTTTATCTAGCTTATGAAAAACATATTTTAAATTACTAAAACATACATGTTTTACATAATCTCCATAGATTGGATTGCTTTTAAATATCTGCATGGTTAAATTTATGATAATTGGAATATATAATTGTTGAACACAAGTGATGATATTTAATAATGTTTTAATAACACCATTTTAAATAAATTTAATTACCTCCATTTTCTCGGGTTTCACATTAAAATCAAATTTTTCAATATCTATAGTTCTAGAATTTGAGGGTGAATGATAACAATTAGAACACTGACAATTATCTCGAAGCCAAACATATGGAAATTTGTATTCCTCTTGCACTTCATTGTCTTGAATGTAAATATTCTCACCAATAACTTTGGTTGTCCACAAGTACTTTTTAAATTCACTTTTTAAGCTAACTCTCCAAACCTGCAGCTTAAACATATTGTATAATATAGTTTGACACAAAGAAGAGTATTACATGACACTAACACACAAGTCATTGACTCTCCACTCAGGTCTGAATGAGTTTGCCAGCTGTTTGTAAGTAGTGGTGATAGTAGGGATCATTCAAGGCCTACCAGTCCAACAGCTTTCTTTTCTGTGTGCTATTATCAACATCAACCGTAACATGCCAGAACTTTGATTAACTGGTTTTCATATGGTATCTTTATGTTTGATTATTGCTTTCCATTAACTACAGATTAAAAACTGATATTATCTAGTAATTATCAGATAATTTAAAAACATATTGTCATAACTATTTAAAGATGACTCATCTGAATTAGTTATTTCTTGGGATCTCAAAATAAAACTTCATATAAAGTGTATCATTAAATTTAAAACCCACTTACAAAATTTCTGTAATTCAAATTACAAAAATTATAATAACAATCAAATGTTTAAAAAATAGTCGTCCTTAGGTAGAGCTGATGACATGAAAAGAACAAAACCTAACTGTAAATTACATAATGCCATTGTATACTCAATTGTATTGTACATTAAATGTATTATTTATAAAAAAATTTACAATTTTTAAAAAATAAACAAAGTTTTGAGCAAAAATTTTAATCAAAAATTAATTTGTACTTGTGGGACAATGAATGAAAATAGTCTGTTAATAACATTTCCTAATCTTAAGAGCCTTATTTGCCTCAAAGGTTCCACATATTCTTAATATTAAAAAATGTGTGTTATTTATTCTTTTCTACACAAAATAAAAGTGACCTACTTCAAAAGTTTATCTAAAGTTATATAAAATCAGTAAGCCTAACTGGTGATACCATATGTATGTTCTTAGGTTAAAAAACTATATTAAAAACAAAAAACTGTTTTTTTTTAAATAAAAGGTTTGATAAATTTATTACAATTTAAAACAGAAAAAAGATCAATATATTTTTTTAAAATAAAACCTTAATTCTGGCTATATAACCCTGTTAATTGTGAACAGGCTTTAAAAACGTTCTAGCAATTATGTTGTCAAGTTGTTTCATTTAGGATGCTAATTGAAAGTGCATTCAATTAAGGCTTTTATTTGAATGACCTTGGGCAGGCATTATGACATCATTTTTGGCTGTATTTGACAGTTAAAGATACTGTGTTTTATAATTTTGCTTATACCAATTCCAAAACATCTATTATAGGGGAGACTGTTGTACCTTGAGCATAATGATCTTTGAAACATTGATAGTTCCAAGATGTGCTATCCTCTTTTGGATGTTTTTAGAGTCACATGTCCACAAACAGTGCGTTAATGAGTCAGTATAGTTTCAACCACATAATGAGCTCCATTCTCAGTAATTTTTAAATCGGACCCAATTTTTTTTTCATTGTCTTTTTTTTATCAATTATCTCAGATTTTCAAGGGAGCTTGACTAATTTTTCATCATAATCATCCTAAAACCTTACTATACATTATAATCCGCTCGCATTAACCTCAAGTAGCACCCACGAGAAGTGAACATAGTGTTTTCAAAATGGAGCTGCATAATGTACCTTGAAACGAATTGGGTCTTGTACCTTGGAACACATTCATACTCAGATAAACGGCATTTGGACAATCCTGGTAGTACCTTCAAAATATATAAAGTTGCACAGTTTGTGGGGTACGCTCACCCACAGGAAACAAATGAAAAGAAGAATTGTTAGAACCAGAATCTTTACTGGCACACTGTAAAACCAAAAACTCAGGAGGAAGAAGGAAACCAAGAATAAGAGTACCAAAAAGAAACAACAGATGAGGTTTGGGTCTAAAAAGAAGAAAGTTGCAAAGGTATTGGAGTTTGACAGCACTGACGAAGATATGGAAGAGCCTTTGTGCCTAGATGAGAGTGCTCTAAAGGGAAAATACTTGAGAAAATATTAATTCCTGCTATTGATGATGGCAGCGATGATGAACTCTAGCCTCCCTATACCGATGTAAAATAAACGACTATCTTCTTATCAAGGTAGCTGGCAAGAAATCAATAGTCTATTATATTAGTTGTGTGCCTGCAAAGCTTACACTGCAAGAGTTTGAGGTCAGCTACTTAAGGCATTGTGGAGGTAACAAGTTTCAATTCCCTTCAGCGCCTGACATAGCATCTGTTGACATCGCTGATGTTGCTGCCTTGATACCACCAACTTCAAATTCTTGGACTTAAAGGACTAAAGACTTCAAAATGTTTAATTTCCGTTTATATAAGTATAATGTTCATTAAAATTAATTGTTCCCTTCTTTACTGTTTAATTTTCTTTCTATGATTATAATGTCCATCAAAAATAAAAATTCCCATTTCCAGGTTTTCTTTATCATTTATTTTTTTTCCAAGATTAAAGTGTTCAGTAAAATAAATATTTCTATTTTTTATTCTTTATCACATACAATTTACCTACTTATGGCAAATTCTACCAATAAAATGTGTTTCTTCTTTCAATTAGTCTCAATTTTATTCTGAAACCTGTTCGACTATAGTAACTTTATCTCAATAGATATAGCAAGAGACTTCACCAACTACTGGAGGTGGAAGGCAAAGGAGCTGTCTCTACCCCTCTTTTGCATCTAGGCACAGTGGGGGGACAAGATTCAGTGTTGTGTTGGTCCAATATATGTAACAGTAAAGTTATAGAAAGTAGACTAAATAAGAGATAATGTCAATTTTCAAATAGTGTGTAATTATAGACTCTTATTTATGCAATGACTACAATAAATATAATCTAACTACATTCACTTCTGATTTTAAACTCACTTAACTTCCGATTTTTTTTTCACATTTACTTCCCAAAAAATTATGTATTTTTTATTGTGAATTTTTAATTCTCTCTATATGCCATTAGAACTGTCTTCATTCAACAACTGTATTTTCGTATAATAAGGATTATAATATTATCATTTAATTATTAACTCCAGTTAATTTGGAAATTACTTTAAATGATGACAAATTTACCTTAATAAATGATATGTAACACGCAAAAGTTTTTCAACTACCACCTTATATAATAAAATATTATTTATGCATATAGGTTAGAAGTTTGAAGTGATTATACAATGAAGAAATGTAACATGTTAGCAAATATTGCTGCTTTTGGATGTAGTTTGACAGTTTCACAGTGAATGTTTCACTTTCACGCTTGTATAAAAATTTAATTTATTTACACACAAAATACACACTAAATATATACACTTTCATCAATAACTATCTACATAAATGTACAAAAAATGTAAAAATGGTTTCATATATTTTTAATATCGTAAATTTTGAAACATAGTGTATCACAAAGTGGTATATCACAGTCAGAGCAGAAATATCTGGAATCTCTCTTTATTTTTTTGCCATTTCCATCAGGTGGTCAAGCACAAACTACAGTCGGTTCAGAATGTGTTTGCGCCTGATGTAAACACAATCACGAGGCGAACACGTGCAAGGGACGGTAAGCTATGAGTCCGGTTCACAATCATGCATCGGCAATTGGGCTACGTCTTACACTGGTACACTTAATCATTCGAAAAAGAGAATTATAGACTAATGAAAGTAATAAGACTATTCAATAATTTATGCTACAAGTTTTTAACTTACCATGTTATTATTTCATGTTTAAGGGGTCTGCAAAATCCGATTCCGATGACGACGAGGAACTGTCGTCAACAGCTATGACGAATGGCTCGATGTCTTCAATTATATTGTCTAATTTCCACATATTCGACTCTTCAACGTCCACCACATGTTTCACATATTTTTCCCACTTATCAGGTGTAACACGCGAGACACCTTCGGTTAACAGTCTGTGCACCTCTTTAATGTTAAAAGACACATTGTTAGACGCAACATAACCTTTAACCTCAGCCCATACCATTTCTATTGGGTTTAATTCGCAGTGATAAGGAGGGGTTCTCAAAACTATTCTATTTGTTTCTTTAGCAATTTCATCGATAACGTATTTTTTGTAATTTGGCCTATGATAGGAAACGAGTTTTAGTAATTCGACCTTCAACATGGATTCATCTGAAAAAATCCCTTTGTCAGTCAACCAATTTCGAATTTGTTGCTTATTCCAACGGGTCGTAGGTAAGCGTTCTACTTGTACAGAATGATACGGAGCGTTGTCCATTACGATAACGCAGTTGTTGTCCAATTTCTGTATTATCGCGGAAAACCATTCTTTAAAATTTTCACCATTCATTTCTGAATGGTAGTCAGTATCTGATTTTGATTCGAAAATCAACAGTCCATCTTCTACAAAACCTTTTTGTGACCCAATATGAGTCACAATAAGTCTCTTACCCTTTCCAGTTGGACATTTTAAACCCGCAGACAGACCCCTCAGAAAAGCATCTTTACTGGAACAGACTGACTTATCTGTCCAAACCTTTGATTTCGTATGGCCTGCATTGACCCACGTTTCGTCCAAATAATAAATCGTACGACCTTCCTCGCGATAGGCTTTTATTTTTCTTAAGTAATCTCTTCTCCATAGAATAATATCTTCTTTGTCCAACAGTATACTTTTACGGTTACGTTTCTCATACCTGAAATTTAGCTTTTTTAATATGTGAAACAAAGTGGTTCGTCTTAGGTTAGGTAAGCCTAACTGTTCGTCGGTATTAACTAAGTGTAGTACTTTATTTAAAGTCGGAAGTTCGTTTTTAAAAAATAACTCGTGTACTTTCTTTCTTATAGCAGTTTTTAAAAAGTCATCCATATTATTAAAAATAGTTTTGGTTTTTGGTTTCCTTTTGGCAGGAGACTTCAGCGTACCCGTTTCTTTTTTTTCTTTAACGATTGAAAAAACACTTCGAGCAGAAATTCCTGCAGATATCGCTACTTTCTGCAAGATGTCTTTGATACGGCATTCTGGATTTTCATCCTTTAAATTTTTATAAAGGCGTAAAATAACTTGTTTTTGCCCGGAGTGTATTACTTGTCCTCGTTTATTTTTTTTGACAGGGGATGACATTGCTTAAAAGTTAATCCTTAAAAACTTAACAACACCACAAACTCACAAACACAAATATAACAAACAACGATCTTAAATTATTCCACTGTCACTCACAACTAAAAAATGTTAGGCACAATAAACAGACGAACAAATGTAACCATGGACGTTTCCAGACTAACTGTTAATCGGGCGGCAGGATATTTCAGTTTTGTCACGAGGTCACTCAGCCAATAGGGTTGCCGAAATCGTTATGTTCACGTGAACAGTTCACCACTCCCTGGCGCAAACACATCCTGAACAGACAGTACACATTGATTTGTTTTTTTGGCAGTTTGGGGTAGTCCGAAAAGTGACACCCTGCTAGCTTAAGGAGTATTGGGGTTGAGCTAGGACATATAGGAATGATGATCACTCTTAGTTTGTAACTTCTTGTTTGATAGATTGTAATTTTGTAATAAAACCCTCTGATAATAATGAGATGGTCATCGAAATGTACATAACGTTTTTTTCATAAGTAACTTGTTTTATTTGTTATTTTTGTGGTATTGGGGTTCTTTCCAATATTTTCATTGTCAGGTTAGCAAGTTAAATCGTTAACTTAAAAATAACCTTAGTTAACATAACAGGAAATATTAGCCCCTGCTTTTTTAACAATATAATTGTTCTAATTTACATCTCTTTAACTTTAGGCTAATCAGAGTTGCTTTTTGTTTAGAGAACAAAAGCTTAAAAGTGTGAAGTGTGGTAACCGAGAGCTAGCAGACGGTTGTTTATTTGTGGTGAGATAGTGCGTGTTTCATTAAAGCGAGTTGTTTACGTTTCAAGTTTGTTGTTTTTTGCTTAAAATCATACTTTTCAGTTACTTAGTTTTAATTTTTATTTTTAGTGCCATTGTGTTATAGATATAATGGCTAAAGACAATCTAGGAAGTGATTAAATATGGGATATGTTGTTTCTGGACAGTCACAGTGTAACAGATCTAGCCTAAGGTTCATCCAACTAATTGAAATTGTAGATGCGGCAATTCTAGATTAGGATTTAGAAGGAAAACATTTTCTTTTAACTTTAAAATAATATATAACATGTCAAGCACCACTACCGTCGGAGGATTTAATAAAACGGGAAGTCATCGATATTAACTCTAAAATACTGTTGAGTACAACTAACGGACATTAAATCCTTCACGGGCCGTGTACAGTGCTTTCAAATAAACATATGAATTATTAACAAATATAAAAAGGAACATTAAATAAATCGTTTACCTGTTGTGAGTCGTTACTAGGGCTTATGTGTTACCTCTTACTGGTTCCCTCGGGAAGCTAGAACTTGGCTGCAGTCCGTTGGTGAAGACGTCTTCTCTCTCGACTCGCTAGTCTGGGTTTCTCTCAACGACGGGTCTTACTTCATTCGTAAAACTATACCGGAAATATTAAACTTTGCTTGGACAGCTGTTTTACTATCGGTCAATAGTTGGTCTCTCGCGGCGACAATTAGAACTGTTTGCTCTCAGAACTATTTGGCGGTAATATATAAAAAACAACGTTACACATGTAATACAGCATTTATCATCATCCCAATGTAAAATATGTGTAGTGAAGAGCAGTGATATAGTGTTGCTACTTTATTTATTTGACTTTTTTATATATTTTTCAAAGGGCCATAATACAATATCTATGTAACTAATTTAATCATATGTATATACTTCTTAAGACCTTGCTTCATTTCATTTAAAAACTTGTATAATATGTTTTATTGTGAGTATGGGATCTTTTATATTTTACCTAAAAACCTTCAAGCAGATATAGATAGGTGCTTACTAAGGGCCTTGGCTTCAAAGTGTTAATCTCTACGAGGTGTGGCTAGAAAAAAACCGAACTGATGCTATAATTTTATTTTATTTTTCATTATTTACAATTTGATGTTATCACCTTCAATGTACTCTCCTCCTCGGTCTATACACCGCTCCATACGAATTTTTCACTGTTCATAGCAATGCTGCAGATCATTTTTGGTAAGTCCATACATTACTTCCGTCGCTTTTTCTTTTACTGCTTCAACACTCTCAAATCTAGTTCCTTTCAAAGCTGACTTGACTTTAGGGAAAAGAAAAAAAATCACAGGGGGCCAAATCAGGTGAGTAGGGTGGATGGTCTAAGATGGGAATGTTGTGATTGGCTAAAAACGTCTTCACTGACAACGCATTGTGAGATGAGGCATTGTCTTGGTGCAGGATCCATGTCTTTTTTTTCCACAAATCGTTCAGTTTTCTCCGTACTCGCTCACGTAGGGTAGTCAGGACGCTAATGTAGTAATGCTGATTCACTGTTTGTCCCTCTGGTATCCGATCAATGTGTACAATCCCTTTGACATCAAAAAAAAAAAATCATCATTGCCTTGAATTTCGATTTTGACATTCGTGCTTTTTTCTGTCGTGGAGAATCAGGAGATTTCCAATGCATCGATTGGCGTTTGGTTTTGGAATTGTAAGTAAAAAACCACGATTCATCACAAGTAATAACATTTTGTAAAAGGGTGGGATCACTTTCAATGTTTTCTAGGATGTCAGAACAAATCATTCTTCGGCGTTCCTTCTGTTCAATTGTGAGACACTTTGGAACCATTTTTGCACACACTTTGTTCATGTTGAAACTTTCATGAAGAATCTGCCTAACACTTTGCTTGTCAATTCCTGTCAACTCAGACATTGCTCTGATTGTTAAACGGCGATCTTCTCGAACAAGTTGACCGATTTTTTCAATGTTTGCATCAGTTTTTGCTGACAATGGTCTGCCAGTGCGAGCGTCATCACTTGTGTCTTCGCGGCCATCTTTAAATCGTTTAAACCACCCAAACACTTGTGTTCGCGATAAACAATCATCGCCGTACACTTGTTGCAACATTACAAACGTTTCACTTGCAGATTTTCCAAGTTTGAAAAGAAATTTGATGTTAACACGCTGTTCTTTCTGTACACTCAACATTTTTCCGACGCACAGACAAAACGTCAACTACTTAGAACAGACGCCATGGGCAGACTGAGTGCAGGAGGCAGATGAAACTCTAGCAGTAGGCGGAGCAAGAGTCACGTGACAGGCCAGGCGACTTTCAGCCTTATTGCATTCGTTTTATTGTTTCACCTGTGCTAGTTCGGTTTTTTTCTAGCCTGACCTCGTAATTTCACTCTTCCATGTATTCCAAATCAAGAAGTTTGATATCTTTACCTGAATCTTATTCACATCACAATTCTTTCCATTCATTCAGAAGTTATAACCAAATTGACCAAAAAATTCAAAACAAAATTATTATTATTCTTATAACTCTACATCTCATTACTGTACAGACATTTACAACAGACACATAATTCCTAACTATATATTAGTGATTCATACTGCACATCACAGAAATGGCAAAATAACTCCTACATTGAAAAGATATGCAGGAACTACGCTAATAGATATAATTAGGAGGGAAATAATTTTCTTCGACCTTATTCTATTACAGGGTGTCTAGTAAAATAGCTTGAAGAAATTCCCTGAGTTTTCCCTGACTTTTCCTCTTTTAGATGTCTATAGAAAGCCCAGTTTACATTGGGCCCATCCATTGATATCTGAAGGATCTTGGATAAATCCAGACTTTGAACACCTTTTAAGAACGAATTGAGTACCTCTTTTGCTTTTGTGTCTGTAAGGAACACAGAACCAAAATATCGAGCTTTCACTTCATCCGTCTCTGCATCCCAATACCTAACACTCAAATCCATTTGGGCTCTTT
This sequence comes from Prosapia bicincta, assembly GCA_036971475.1. Lineage (NCBI taxonomy): Eukaryota > Metazoa > Arthropoda > Insecta > Hemiptera > Cercopidae > Prosapia > Prosapia bicincta. The sequence goes on along the minus strand of JBAIZL010000035.1, from coordinate 6,626,314 downwards.
GTGATATTTTGTTTAAACTTTCATCAAAGCCAATTACATAGTTAGAATTTGAATTTAATGATGTCAGTAACAGATCTAAAAAATAATTTGATAAACCGAATACAACACTATAGGAAATTTTATCTTTCCGCAATCTCATGTTCTGTGCAATGGTGCTATCAGGGAACATCCTTGGAAAGAGGCACACACTACCTTCTGCATTGCGTAAAGAAGTGTTGCATTACTAAATTCACGCACCATATAATCTCTGCTTCGGTCACTTCATCTTTCAGTTTATATTTATCCTAAGGAAGGAGGGGAGGTAATGACGACATCTGCATGACGCGATTGCCCGCTACGGCAATGAAAACCGGAACCTTCCATGTTGAAATAAACAGTGTAAAAATAATCACCGTCAAATAAAACACATACTATCACGAGTCTAGACAAATAGCTGGCTACGAATGTTTACACAGCATTCTGTGTGGTCAGAAACAGACTGAGTTATCTGTTATCCCCACCTGTCCATATGATAACAGAACCACTGCGCACCCCAAGGCCACGGTCCAGGGTAAAACTTCCCAGCTGTACCAACTCGACACGTTTAATATTTATTGACATAAGTCCTGAAGTCATAGCAACGGGCTTATCAAATAAATAATGGGCATCTAAATAAAGAAGTGTTATTTCCTGACTGCCCTGCCCCAAACCGCTGGCTTACAATACTAAATATTCGAGAGCAATGGTTACTAGTTTTGTTTCTAATCAAAATAAATATTTTCCCGATTTTCCCTGACTTTTCCCTGAATTTTCCAGAATCTTAAAAAATTGGCTTGGTTTTTTTTCAACACATCTCTAAAATTCGATAAATAAGAAAAACTCCGTACAAAATGGATTTACTTATTAAATGACTAATATAATGAGTTTTAACAAACAGCGGCAAACAAAACAAACTTTTATTGAGAAACTAAGTTTTATAATGGTATTTGTAATAACAGTTTGATTTACATCTATAATGAGCATTATGATAAAATTGCAATAAAAATTTTTAATGTCTTCAAATTACACAAGACCAATAAATCATACAAAATACATTATTACTTAAAAAAACCTTATAATACTAAACTGAAAATTCCAAAAACAGACTTTTTGTAGCCATCAAAAACAACTCCAAAATGTGAAAGAAAGATATCTAATGACAAAGAGAAAAAGTGTTACACATATAAATAACATGTTGTTTTGTGAAGTTAAATTTTTGTAAAAATTACATAAAAAGAGCTTAAGAACTATATGCAAGATATAAGAACAAATGTGATTGGTTTAAACTTATTCCTAAAACATCTTATAGGCTATAATACTGTGGGTAAAACTAGGACAAGTATATATTATAACTTATTTGTGCAATAGCTAAAACTATGTAACATTAAAAACAAAAAATTATTATTCATTTACAAATTCAATTATTCGTATCAAATAAATAAAACTAATAATTATATATGAGAGAAAGAATAAAGAATTTTTGTTTGTGAAATTAAGTAGTGTATGTGTTTTAGTTTAAACACGTACATATAACAAATAGTGTATGTGTATTTGAACTGTATGTTTACATTGTGTGTGTGTGTGTGTGTGTGTGTGAGTGTGTGTGTGTTTATACTGTACAACAATAAGTCTATTTGAAAAGTAGTATATATCTATAAACTTTACACTAAAAACTTTTGGGTTAAATTAATCATGAACCATAAAATAAATTTGACATTAATCAATTTATATTGAACATTATTTTATCATTATATTTTGTATTGTTTTACTAACACTGAATAGTTTTTTCTTGTTATAAAACTACCATTTTATGTTTTTTATTGTTTTACTAAAACTGAATAGTTTTTATTATAAAACTACAATTGTTTGCCGTTTCAAATTAAAATGCAACGTGATGATACACTCACAAACATTTTTTTGTTGAATAAAAATTCAGTTGTTTCTTGAATCAAACATTTTTTTAAATAAATGATACTTGACTCACAAAACAACTGCATTTTTATTCATCTAAGCAGCAATGTATTTTTAGTAACTGTCATTCTCTACTTTATATTTTTATACTTTTTATATTTAATGTTGAATACGTTTTTGTTCACTTTACTTGGAATTTATGTGAAAAGAAATTTGTTAAATAAATCCATGAAATCTGTACAAATACAAAGTGTTTTCTGTTTAAAACACTCCGATCAATCTGAGAGCTAACTTAGTTGTGCAGCCAAGAAGAGTAAATAGTCCAATGTAACTGAAACTTCCTCGCATCCTGTTTTTGGGATCTGTAATATATCATTTAGTATTAATAAAGATAATATTAGTTAAATATATTAACATAACACATATCATCTACAGAAGGCACAACTAGAGATTTACTAATTCAAAAAAAAAAAAAATGTTTAGTGCTTTTGGATTAGCTCCAGGATATACAATTTTGTGTATAAAACTTATAAAAAATATTATTGAAAATGAAAGGATTTTAGGAAGATATCAAAAAATTAAAGCGAAGAAAATTTCTTGCAGTGTGTCTAATAGGGTGTTAAATTAATACATTATTTTTATCATGGACTTATCTGACTAGTTAATTTACTTTACACACTTCGAGTATAAAATTTATAATACAAAATATACAAAAATATCCAGTTCACTGCAGAATTTGAAAACAACAAAACACTGAATTTCTTAGACATCACCATAACAAAAAATCAAAATAAAGACAAATTCAACATATACTGTAAGCTAACCATGACAGACACACTGATACACAACACATCGAACTACCCAATAGAACATAAACACGCAGCATTCAAACATTTACTACACAAACTAAATAAAATACCTATGTCCACAACTAACTATGCAAAAGAACTAAACACAATAAAATATTTAGCTCAAAAAATGCATATGACAATTATTTAATAGACAAACTACACAGAAAAATACTCAACAAGTAAGAACAACACAAACAACAAAAACACGAACACAAACAAATTCATCACCCTCACATACATAAACAAACTTACAAATAAAATAGCACACCAATTCAAAAAAGCAGGATACAATGTAGCTTACAGAGCAAGAAATAAAAGCTAAACGGCTATCAGACACAGCTAATAACGATACCAACATATACAATAACCCAGGAGTATACAAACTAAAATGCAACAACTGCAATAAGTTCTATATTGAAGAAACAGGCAAATCTTTCACCGAAAGATATAAAGAACACAAAAGCGCACTGCACATGAATCCACCTTCGCAAATCACCTCATGGACACTAAACACTCATGCAAAAGTATGGAAAATAACATGAGCATCCTCCACACATGCAACAAAGGGCATACATTAAACACACTAGAACAGTATGAAATATATAGACATAGCAACACACATAAAAATGACATCCTAAGTGAACAAACACGGCACAGATCACACATACTCTTCGATCACATAACTTCTATCTCTCAAAAAATGGTACTGAGGAAGCACAACTGCAGCATTCCTAGCAGCAAAAATACGAGGCTGAAGAAGTCGTAAGATGAAAACGTTTCCTCCAAGTGTAAGTTAACAATTTAACAACCTTTAGTTAAGAAAAAGTCTGGTCACAAGTAATTGCAAAAGTGTAATAAGTTATTAAGTGAGACACATAAGTCTGACAATGCAGCCATTCTGGGCTGGTTGCCAAGACACAAGTATATCTCATGGTCAAGGTATATCCCATATTTGATAATAAAATACCTCATTTCCCTACTAGATCGTGTTGGCATTCACTCCTTTGACATTTGAACTTGAACGGAATATTTTATTTTGTTAATTTGGCCAACCAATTATTGATGTATTTTTACAATATTATAGGCTAGTGTGTGCTTACACTGCACTTTATTGTATATTTGTCTTATTTGTGTATGCAGACGGATAAAATATTATTTTGGTGTAGGACTTTAGCCATACTTTTATAAAATCAATAGCGTGAAATGTTAATTTTACAAAAAAATATACAAAAGATTAGATTACTTTAAAAATAAAAACCAAACAAAATTTTCAGTTATTTATATAAAAACATAAGCATGATGTAAATATGTATTAACTATGTGCAACAATATTGTCAATTTACAAAACAAATTATAAATTATTTCTCACAAATAATTTTATCCATTTTAAATAAATGTCTAAAAAAATCTAAAAATCAACTGCTGCAACAGTCACATGTGAATGGAAATAAAACTTCTTGATGGATTAACCAAAAACCTAAAAAAACCATTCATTTTTTTAAATTGTCATTTTTAAATATACAATACCGTCAGAAGAACCCAAGATAAATTGGTCAGTTTCAGAACACCAATAATTTAAGAAGTAAGTATTCAATAAATTTACCTCCAGTGTAGTAACCCAAAGCAAAAGCAATTCTTCCAAGAATCCAAATTGCACCACCTCCAGCACAAAGTAGAGGATGTTCAAGACCTCCCAAAAGTAACAACATTAAAAACTGTGGATAGTTTTCTAGCCTGCAATTTTTACAAAGTTATAATTTTTTATTGTATATGGAACACAAAAATATAATTAACTAAAATTATATTATAACCATTTATATAACACAAGAGAAATGTTTCACCACCTCCAGCACAAAGTAGAGGATGTTCAAGACCTCCCAAAAGTAACAACATTAAAAACTGTGGATAGTTTTCTAGCCTGCAATTTTTACAGTTATCATTTTTTATTGTATATGGAACACGAAAATATAATTAACTAAAATTATATTCTAACCATTTATATAACACAAGAGAAATGTTTCGGCTGTACCAAGTAGAATAAAGTGAAATGTTGACTATCCAAAGATATACATTAAAGTGTATATGTGTTATTAACCTTAACTTTCTATTATTTTAATATAATGACACTATAACTGGCATTACCGAGCCACATGGTATTTTAATGTTCGTCACTTTTTTCATTATTAATTTCTTCTTACTTGAAATCAACTGCTTATACTATTTTTAATGTAAGCTTAGAACCTTATAAAAACAGACCAAAATCCTAACCAACTCATTAAAAAAATTAATTAATTATAATTTTATAAATTAAAGACAATGTTAGAAAGAAATATAAATTTAGAACATTACTGTAATTTGTGAAAAATTTTTAATTTGGAGTATTTATTAAATAAAAATCTAGCTTTTCACATTTTATTCATATACAAACTCAGTTACAAATATCCTATGGAACCATGTAAATCTGTTCATTAAATTTATTATTTGCAAGAGCCAAGATCTGGCATATATAGGGAGTCAACAAAACATACAAGGCAACAGTGGAATTTAATAGAATGTATTATGTAAATTTATTTAAAATAAATTTTATATACTAACAACAATTATTAAATTCAAGTATTTATATACAATTTAATAAAATTCAGTATTATAAATGACTAATATGAGGGCTATTCAGAAAGTAAGGAACGTTTTTGAATAAAAAAAAATAAGTACAATACAATTTTTTTATTATATACATCTGAAAGAGCTACTAAAATACTACTTTTCTAAGTAGTCGCCATACAATTGAGACACTTATCGTAGCGGTGGACAAGCTTTGAAATTCCTTCATCATAGAAGTCTGCCACCATAAAAACCTCCCATTTGAATGAGTCAAGGAGTTTTTTGGTGCGGTTTGCTGTGTGAGGTCGGGCATTGTCATCCACTAACAAAATTTTCGATGTCAATTTCCCACGACGCTTGTTTTGAACTGCTCTCCTAAGGTTGCACAAAGTTTCACAGTACCGTTCAGAGTTTATTGTTGCCCCACGTTCAAGAAAGTCAATAAGAAGCACGTCTTGCCTGTCCCAAAAAACCGTCGCCATAATCTTCCTTGCTGAAAATGTTTGCAAACATTTTCTTGGTTTTTTAGGGGAGCTTGTGTGCCCCCATTCCATGGACTGTAATTTCGTTTCGCAATTAACGTGTGTTACCCATGTCTCATCACCAGTTGCGATGCAATCAAGTAGTGAATCACCATGTCTGTCGTAGACAACCAGAAATGTCAAACTTGCCTCCATTTGCCGACCTTTATGGTGGTCAGTGAGCGTTTTCGGCACCCATCTTGCACAAAATTTGTGGCAGCCTAATCTTTGTGTCACAATTTCAAACACCAAAGTCCGTGAAACTTGTGGGAAACAAAGCGAATGCTCCGTTATCGTGAATTGGTGGTTTTCACAAATATTTTCATCAATTTTAGCGAAGAGTTCATCAGTCACAATACTCGGGCGTCTGCTCTTCGCTTCATCATGAACGTCAGTTCGGCCATTTTTAAACTGAATGTACCATTTTTGCACAGAACTTTCATTCATTACGTTGTTTCCGTAAACTTCACACACTTGGCGATAAATGTCTATCGGTTTTAAGTTTTTTGCCAACAAAAACCGTATCACTGACCGCTCCTCACAACTGGCAGGATTTTCAATCGCAGCGCACATCTTCAGATGAAATTGCAAAAAAACAGGCAACGTGGAAATGTTCCCGTTGTCACGGCTTAGTTGCCGAGTGCGCCTAGAAACGTCAGACAGAAATGTTCCTTACTTTCTGAATAGCCCTCGTACCATACACAAATGCATTATAAAATTGTAAATATTTACCTAACCATGAGCAAGTAAAAAATATACTCCACTTAAGAGCAAGTTGTGTTCTAAAAAAATTATTTGATGATTGAGTAGTTTTAATTGTTCTAAATTTGTCTTAATTTTTCTAAATCTGTTCTTAAATAACCCGCTGCATGTTGTTTCTTCTGCAGATATACCTAGATTCCAAAAATCCAGAATGAAGTTCCAAAGCGCCTACAAAATGGATTTATTTATAGTTGGTATCGGATTTGGAGTTTCTGCTTTCTCGAATAATAGTAGAAAGCTTATATATATGATTTCATTATCAGTTGGTACACCTGAAGCCACAACTTTGATAACTTTGTCCACAAAACCATCTTGGCTCACTTAGAAAACTTCGCAATCCCTCTTGACATTTCTTGATTTAAAGCATTGTTATAAAGACAAGTCATCCTCAGGACCTTCTGTCAACTGGCTATGCTAGAAGTCCTGGTTTTAAAGCAGTAGTGTATTAACTTTTCTTTATAAACAAACAAATTAGGACCCTTGACGGAAGTTCAGTAAAGAATATCATCAGTATAAGTATAAGGTAATGGAGCTTCATTATTGAAAGAGTTGGATGAATTATGACAATGTTGCCTGAAGAACATGTTCATCCAAAAACTCATTTCACAGCCCTTCTACACTGTTGTTGCCTAGATGGTCCAGGAGCAGAAAGCTTTAATTGGAGGAAAACAAAATGAACTTCAAAATATTTTGTATCCAGATTCACTGAAAGTAAAAAAAGATAGTTTTCCTAGGGATCACATATGAGCAATCCTCAACGTTGGAAACAAACTACGCCAGTGAAGAATACACAAATCTAAACAGAAATACAACTGCAATCCATCTTCCCCTCATAATCCAAATCACACTGATGCCTAAAACAAAACATTAAGTGCTAACCCTCTTGTAGATCTCATGAAACTTAATGTCAAATACATAAGATCAAGGTGAACTCAAAAAGCAAATATTTTAAGCACACTCAGCAGAATTATTGCATAACTTACGTAGATTGATGAGCCCTTTGGTAACAGTTAAAAAGGTCATTGGTCGGACTGTACATTGTTGGATATTTTACTTCAAACTTCTTTCTTGCCCCTCCCACCTAAAAAAAAATACAAATAAATAAATATATATTATTTTGAACTTTCCAACACTGTTTTCTTGTGTTGACTTATCACTTACACTTTAATGTAATCAAACAAAAACCCTTCTTGGTATATATGCGTCGACCTTTGAAAACTCTTAATACATTACACACTTAAACAATAGTTTATGACTATCTGAAAGTTTGGATAGTCATAAAATATTGTTTAAGTGAGTAATAAGATTCACTGAACGTAATGGACTACAAAATTCAAGTATTAATTACATGTTCTCATTTTTGAGGTAATTATGATACATCGGTATGGGGAGACATAATTAATAGTTCTCGAAAGTCTACTCGCATATATACTAGGTAAGATTCTTGTTTACGTATATCAAAGCGTTAAATGATATATAAATCTGAAGTGAACCACAGATGTGTATAAATATCCAAATGTCACAGATTAACAGATTTATAGTTTATGATATAGTGCTATATGTGATTTGTATAAATATTGATTATTTGAAACTAGATATTATAGCCTGTCAGAAGTAAGGTAAATAGAGTTATTAAAATGGTAGAAGCTAGGGGGAAGGTAAAAAGAGTTTTATCTGATGTTCAGATTAGGAGGCTCTCTAGATTTGGCATACCACTGGTATGCTCCAGTATGATAACTCCCATCTTCTCAATTCTGAAGGGTTGTAATCAAGGGGAGGACCTTATTTATTTTGGTGGTATAACAATCAATGAAAGCTAGATGTTGTGACTAGCAGCATGTTGAGCGGTTGGCCTGTCTATGTTCGTGGTTCCAACGTCATGTCTGTGGCCATTCATTCTGATGCTTAGACCATCCGTGGTAAGGCCTATGTACTGTGCCAGGCAAAATTTACATTGCAACTGGTATATAACATTTTTAGATGTACAACTATGATGACCCTGAATCTTGAAGTCCACATTGGTTGCTAGGCTATGGAACAACATCTAATACTTTCCCAACAAATAGTTTGCAGTTGCAACACCCAATGATGTTATGTGAATGCACGGTGGTGCAACATCACATCCTCAGGAAGGTTTACGTCTCTTCCCCAGATGAAGATTACTGATTTTAAGTGAAAAATATAGTCAAGTATTTGTGCCTTTTCTTTTTTCCTTTTATTTTACTGTCAATAAATTATATGTTAATGAAGCGATACAGTTGTACAGTATAGGCCTTAGTATTACATCATGTTTTTACAGTGTCAATTCAAATATATTATACATCTCAATCCTGTTTTACGTAAGTAGAAAACTTTCAGTACATACTTCAATAAATTTTAGATACTTTTTTAAAATTTGGTTTTTATAAAATCATGTTCAGATTTCGCAAGTGGTTCACGTTTCTAGGGTTCGGATTTGAGGGGTTCTGTGTATGTATGTATAACGTTAAATATCAAGAATATATATATATATATATATATATATATATATATATATATATATATATATTTATAGGTTAGTTTTGGTTGGTAAAGATTATTTAGATTTTTTGGACTAGGAGACTGACAGACTTACCTTGGTAAGAGTCCACTCTGTAGTCTTGAAATAGAAACACATTAAAGCACTTAAACAATGATATATTTCAACCACACAGTGGTCTTTGTCAATCGAAGAGAAAACACCTACAGTCTACTCGCTGTGTAGGTTGAACTCGGTCAACCACTGTGTGGTTGAAATATATCATTGGTCAAGTGCTTTTATATGTTTCTATTTCAAGACTACAGAGTGGACTCTTACCAAGGTAAGTCTGTCAGTCTCCTAGTCCAAAAAATCTATATATATATATATATATATATATATATATATATATATATATATATATATATATATATATATATATATATATATTTAGGTTAGTTCTATTAGAGCTTAAAGCTTTTTCTCTTTTTTGATTGACAAAGATCTTTTTGATCAAAATATTTCAATAGTGTGATAAGTTTTTATATGTGTCTATTTAATTATTTCCAAGAGATTGCAGTTTTGGACTATTACCATTATGTAAGTCTGTCAGTCTCCTATCTAGCCCAAAAATTCCTATATATATATATATATATATATATTTTGAGGTTTTGGTAGAGCTTAGAGCTTAAATGAGATTTTTTAGACTAAATAGGAGACCCAACAGACTTAGCTTAGTAATAGTTAAATCTATAATTTAAAATAGGCACACATTAACACTAATAGAATAATATATTTCAGACACACTCTATGCTTTATCAATCAGAGAGAATAACTGAAATGAGTCACAGATGTATTTAGAAATATAAATATCCAAATGTCATAGATACACAGGTTTATCGATTCAAACGAACAGATGTCCTCCATGGTCGGACGGTATTTTTGATGTCCCTCAGCTTGTTTCTATTTACATTTTGCCATTCTTCATTCCAAACAGAGAATAGTGTAGTTTTAACTTTGCATACAAAATCTGATGCCATCACACGTTGTGTCGATGGCACCATACCTGTAGCTAATTTTGCACCTTCATCTGCTTTAGTGTTTCCGAATATTCCACAGTGACTAGGCACCCAGAGAAATGACACCTCGTAATTGGGAGCCTGTGTATAGAGCACAAGATGTCTCCAATTAAAGGGTTCTTAGCGTACATTTCCTGAATAGCCTAGAGAGAACTTTTGGAATCACAACACACAAGATATGTAGATTTTGCAGACAGAATTGATCTTAAAGCTTGGAAAATTGCATAAAGTTCTGCAGTAAAAATGCTACAGGCTGAGGGCAATCCGTAAGTGAAAATTTGTCCTTCCATATAAAATGCATAACCTATCCCATTGTCCAGTTTTGAACCGTCTGTGAATATAGTCACAGTATGTTGGTGAGTTAGTTATATCTGCAAAAACTCCTGACGATAAATAACATCAGGAGTATTGTGTTTTAGGTACATGGACAATGAGAAGTCCCATTTTGGCTTTTGTATTATCCATGGAGGGATGTAGCATTATGTTCGTTCGAATATAGGTGGATGTTCTAAATTTAGATTGCTAAAAATGTGCAACGTTCTTATTCCGAATGGGAGCAGTTGAACATTGACGCACATTGTAACGATCCTCGAGGTAGTTATCAAAAACTGCTTTGAATGCCGGATGTTTAGGTTTACTTCGAAGACCAGTGTAATATGAAATTTGTAGCATTTGACGTCGCATTGAGAGAGATGGTTGTCCAGCTTCAACTAGAAGGCTGGAGATTGGGCTTGATCTAAAAGCACCAGTAGAAAGTCTAAAGCAAGCGTGATGTATTGAATCCAGGAGTTTCAGAACCGTAGGTCAAGCAGATGAATAGGCTATACAGCCGTAATCTATGCGCGATAGAAATGGAGCATACAGGTTCTGTCTGCTCCCCAATTTGTACCACTTAGAACTCTCAACACATCCAATACTTGCTGCACCGGGTCCTCAAATCACGCACATGCGGATTCCATTAAACCACATTATCCACGGTCTGAAGCCGAGTACCATCAAGATAAAGAATAGGTTCCTGGTGTTGCCTGCGACAACTAAATGCTATACACTGGGTCTTCGAAGCCGAAAGCTTGAAGCCCGTAGATTTGGTCCATTCTTGCAATTAATTAATGACTAATTGTAAGGATCTTTCCGCTGTTGCCATACTTCTAGCAGCCACAAATATAAAAATATCGTCTACAAACAGGGAACAGTGGACCGGTGACTGTACGTTTGAAGTGACGCTGTTAATGGTAACAGCAAACAGCGTCACACTCAAAACGCCACCCTGTGGTACAGACTCAGATTATAGTTAGACATAGTAACATACTAACAACAAGAAACTGGTTATAATTTTAAATCAAATTTAATTTAACTAATTTATAATTAATTAAATCTCAGCCTCTTTAAGCAACAACAACCACTGAGTCTATATCAAGGCTACAATAAAACAATAACTTTAAGTAAGTTGTAATGTTTTGCAGCCCAAAAGCTGTTGATATGTTATATACACTATAACAAGTACTTTGTTATCATCTTATCCCATTTAAAAGTATGCAGATTTATCCATTTCATGTTTTTGAAACATGTAACTTACCTTCATTCCTTTCCAGACAAGCATAAAAGCTGACCCAACTGCTACCAACACCACATAACCATAATTTGAGGATACCGTGATTGTAGCCAAGTTACTTAGGACCGCCCTGAAAATAAAATATTTGCTTGTATCATGTTATGTGACAAATTATATTTACAACTGAAATAATTACAAAATCTTTGTTTAAATAAGAAATTAATAAACCTCTATCATAATTCAATTATAAATATGGAATGAGGCATTTTTTACCCTAGGTTGACTCAAAGTACTTATTTTCACAGTTCGACTCAATCTGGGGTCTGGAAACACTCGACATTCTTTGTCAAACCGGAACCTTTAGTTTTATAAACAAGGGCTCACTAAAATAGGTATTTATTTCCTGTTCCCATCTGTTCGATTTTAGTAAAAAATATTTGTACCGGGCAATGCAGAAAATCATTGGGAATACGACAAAAATTATAAAAAGTTTCGCTCGCACCTTAAAAATTAAAAATTTTGCAAAATAGCAGTTCCTCCATGGCACACCTAAAACGTTACAAATTTAACGTTTTGCTTAATTTTTTTTGATGTAGTAACTCGCAAAAAGCTTCAAAATGCAATTAAACTTACTTACTCCCAAAAAATTACAAATTTTGAAAAAGAAAAACCACTCTAACAGTTCAATTTAACACGCTTTGTGTGGTGTAAATTTGATAGTTTTTGGGGATAGAAATAAAAGGTGTGGAAATGTTCAATGATATATTTTCTGTTTTGTGCATAGAATAGGGCCTGGAAGTGTTTGTTTTGTCCTTTTGAGTAATTTAGAAACTTAAAATTGCCATAAAATAAGATATGGGTTCAAGTTTTATAATTCTATATGGTATGTGTGGCAGGTGAAATGTGGTGCCATAGTGTTAATATGGCTTTGTTAAAATTGATTTTTTTTTTTTTTAATTTGCAATTTGTGGGGATCAACCGCAAATTTAACCTTTAAACTACTGTCGTGCAGTTTCTGTCACATTAGTATTGCCGTTGTGCCTCACAGGCACGAAGGGACTAAGTGTGATTTATTGTGTAGTTTAACAACTTATCTTGCATTTACTTTATGAAAATGTTATTTGAATATATTCTGAATGCAAATAACTAAGGAAAAGATAATTTTATGAGATTAGTTAGATTTTTTATTTACTTATTGAAAACTATAGTCTTACCTTATCTAAAAAGCCTATAATCTCACGATAATCAACTTACAATAATTATTTTTTGTTTACTGATTATACACACTTAACTTTTTATAAAAAGCAACATTTGACAAATTGAAAGTTTTGTATATGGAAACTGACATTGGAAATAATAACTCAATTTTGACAGCAGTCTTTACAGTGTCTCATAACATTCCAGGCATATTCGCTGTAGACAGCTAACACGCGTGTAACGAGTCTTCCTATTTTATGTTGCTGGACAAATTCTAGAACTTCTTTGTTTTGTTTGGTTTTCATGTGTCTGTGTATCATCTATTGGGTAATTAAGTCCAATAATGTGTCGTATTGTCTGCCATACGTCATGGCTGAGTCTATATAGTTTGCAAGTCGGCTTTGGAGGTGGGGTAAGACCAGACTGTTAGTCTTACGGATGGAAAAAGCAAAATAATGTAATGCTGTGTTGTTCGTACAGATCTAGTTGGAGGTGTGACAGCCCATTTACAACGACTTTTTCCATACAAATAGTTTACTTCTGAAGGTTGAATCCTTCAAATCATCATCACCATCTGTTACACTTTGTTGAGATTCAGTATCATGATCACTTTGCTCAATTACTTCTTCACTCTGTTGCACATTTCCAATATTCTGTTTGATGCCTTTTAAAAGTTGTTCATTAGATACAGGGCCTGAATCACTGTCTTCTTTGTCTAACCAGTCCCTGATGGTATCTTCAAAATCACTATCATATGTTTCCACTCCTTGAGCTTAATCAGTTGAAATTAGTTCCCTTTTTACTCCCAAAGGTCCAGGTCTGTCCATGTTTTCAGTTTATGTAATGAAATACTAAAATAATCTGTAAAAAAGAAAACATGAGAAACACACAAAAGTTTAAAATGTTACACAAATACCGACATCGTGGCTGTGAGGCACAACCGAAGTTTCAAACTATTATAATACTAACACAATGCACAGAATTGGGCAAACAACGCTAACACCATATAAAACACTACTAAATAGAAAGCGCTAATTATTAAGATCAGCGACTACCGATCCGATCAGAGATACATTTTTTCCTGAAAAATTTGACCTAGCTGAACACAAATCTGAATATCAAAATCTTGTTGCTGTTCATGACGAGCTGGTTGTAAATTATAAATTACACTTTTGCTATTACTTGCGACCAGACATTTGTTAACTAAAAGTTGATAATTGTTAACTTACACTTGGAGGAAACTTTTTCGTCTTACGACTTCTTCAGCCTCGTATTTTTGCCGCTAGGAATGCTGCTGTTGTGCTTCCTCGGTACCATCTTTTTGAAAGTTAGAAGTGATGTGATCGAAAAGTATGTGTGATCTGTGCCGTGTTTGTTCATTTAAGATGTCATTTTTATGTGTGTTGCTATGTTTATATATTTCAAACTGTTCTAGTGTGTTTAATTTATGGCCTTTGTTGCATGTGTGGAGGATGCTCATGCTATTTTCCATACTTTTGCATGAGTGTTTAGTGTCCATGAGGTGATTTGCGAAGGTGGATTCAATACTAGTGTGCAGTGCCCTTTTGTGTTCTTTATATCTTTCGGCAAAAGATCTGCCTGTTTGTCCAATATAGAACTTATTGCAGTTGTTGCATTTTAGCTTGTATACTCCTGGGTTATTGTGTGTTGGTATTGTTATTAATGCTGTGTCTGATAGCTGTTTGGCTTTTATTTGTTGTTCTGTAAGCTACATTGTATCCTGCTTTTTTGAATTGGTGCGCTATCTTATTTGTGAGTTCGTTTATGTATGTGAGGGTGATGAATTTGTTTGTGTTCGTGCTTTTGTTGTTACTATTTTTGTTGAGTATTTTTCTGTGTAGTTTGACTATTAAATAATTGTCATATCCATTTTTGTCAGCTAAATATTTGATTGTGTTTAGTTCCTCTGTGTAGTTAGTTGTGGACATAGGTATTTTATTTAGTCTGTGTAGTAAATGTTTGAATGCTGCGTGTTCATGCTGTATTGGGTGGTTCGATGAATTGTGTATCAATGTGTCTGTCATGGTTGGCTTGCGGTATATGTTGAATTCATATTTGTTTTGATTTTTTGTTATGGTGATGTCTAAGAAATTCAATGTTTTGTTGTTTTCAACTTCTGCAGTGAACTGGATATTTTTGTGTATTTTGTTTATATGTGTTTGGAGTTGTTGGCATTGTCTTATGTTTCCTCGGTATAGTATTATAACGTCATCTACATATCTGTGCCAATATATTATCTTATCTGCGTGTTTGTTGTTATTTATGATATTATTCTGTTCTATGTGTTGTAGGAATACTTCTGCGAGAATGCTTGAAATCGGTGAACCCATTGGTAGGCCTTGTGTCTGTGTGTAATATTTGTTGTTGTGAGTGAAGTAGTTCTGTTGTGTAATGGTGTTCAAAATGTGTATGATTTCTTTTGTGATATTTTCTGGAGTGTTGTTAAGTTTTAGATTGTCTCGTAATATGTTTAGTGTTTCTGTGACTGGGATATTGGTATATAGGTTTGTGATGTCAAACAATGCCAAGGTTGAGTTATAAGGGATTTCAATGTTCTTTATTTTGTTTACTAGATCTATTGTGTTTTTTATACTTGTGTGTGTGTCTAGTTTTATGTATGTTCTAATAGTTCTGTCCATATGGTGTGCGGGTGATTGTTGGCTGTTGATTATCGGTCTTATTGGTGTTCCTTGTTTAAGTAGTTTAGGAAGTGCTTGCAAGGTAGGTGCCGTAGGTCTTATTGCTTTAAGGTATTTTTTGTATTTTAGATATTACGTGTTTTGCTGAATTAATTATGTTTTTAACTGTGTTGTGATATTCGTTTGTTGGGTCTTTATTTGTTTCTGCAATGTTATTTGCCGTAATGAATTGATTAATTTTATGGTTTAAATCCTGTGTATGTATAATAACAGTTATTTATTAAGCAAAAAGAACCTAACCTAACCTAACCTGACCTGACCTGACTTGAAATTTGGTGCTTACTAGTGCTCCGATCAGCAAAATTTTTTTTACCTAATAGATTTGACCTTGCTGAACACGAATCTGAAGTTATTTTAAACGGCAAACACATATTAACCTAAGAAAACCAGGTCAGGTTATGTTATTATTGTTTCAAAATTTTGTTTGCAGAAAAAAACCTTCAGATTCGTGTTCAACAAGGTCAAATTTATCGGGAAAAAACATTTCGCTTATCAGAACGGTAGTTGCTGATCTTAATAATTACCTAGCAAGCTACTGAACACCATGACCTTCAAGGAGTAGTGGAGGGGGACAAAACTAAACAAGACAATAGGTGCCAGTGCCTGTCGGGAACAACGACGGTAGTTAAGGGTTAATTACATTTCGAGGAACTTTCCGAGTTATTACCTCAACCAAAATAAAGTCAACACGTTAAATTACTTACGTTTGGGGTTTAGGTATATTTTAATATAGGTTTATGGTAATGCATAAATTTAAAACCAAATCTATCCTAACTGGAGGCTTTAGAAGTATATTACATAAAAATTAGGCCAAAACATTGTTTCTCAAATATCTACACATGTAACGTATGCATGAAATCACTATATCACTCCAAGGCCGATGCAAAACTCAAAGCCTCCCTCTGTGATGTCATAAATCAATTGTATCATTCCGCACCCATTCACAACTTATGCCTCCGCAATGAATGTTTGCTAATTATAAAAATCAGCAACTATCACTCCGATCGGCAAAAGTTTTTTCCTGATAAATTTGACCTTGTTGAACACGAATCTAAAGTTTTGGTTAAAATGCATAAGTGCGGCCACCTACGATATTTTGTAAAATTGTTGGTCAAAACTATCAGGAAAATAAATTTACCCAGAGAGGTAGTACCTGATCTTAATAATTGCTGAATTTTTTTACCCTAATTTAAATTAAAAAGTAACTTTCCACGATCAATAAAAAAAGAAATTCTTGTGGATGTCTTATTTTGCGGTTTTGAACAATTTTCGAAAATATCGTAGGTGGCCGCTATAATACACAATTACCATCTTTTGTTATTATTTAATGCCAAGATCTCAATTTTTACCTACAACACTGTGATGTCGAGCATTTGTCACTACAAATAAATCTGGATTACACCTAGATTACTTACATTATGTGTAGTAATTAGTATTTGATGGTATGTCTTCTTATTTTCACTACTTAAAATCACTATGATGAAACGGCGATAATGATTCCTCTTTATAACAAAAACACAAAAGTGCAAGTCACTACAGTACCGGTTATCTACTTGTCCTTGAGTCCTCAAGTTTTCGTTCAACATCCAGTTTCATAGTTCAATTATGATGAAATACCATTTTACGTCCTCTCTCGTCTTCTGTTCAAAATACAAGTCATTATTTTAAATAAAATATTTGTTGAAAGCTTCTAGATGTTATGAACATCAACTGACGTCTGATTTTTCCTTGTTTTGTTGTGAATCAGCTGATATGTTGTATTAATCGACAGAATTGACATTGATCAAATTTTTTGTTTTATTTCTTGAAGTCCTCCTCTACTGTAGAATTAGATATTTATCGTTCCTGTTACTTCCGTATTATCAAATCAACACTGATGTATTTCTTGTCAATGGGTTAAATTTAATTTTATGTACCCTCGCAGTTGCTACTATAGGCGATGTTTAAGATCAATATAGTATAATTTCAAGTGTTTTTGATGTAGCTTTGTTCAAAGAACAAAGATGGAATCAAATAATCCTACATTTTTCATTTGATATCAGTGGTATCACTGGTAGTAATTTACTAGGTAAATTAATTTTGAAATATTTTAATACACTAATTTGTGTGTATGTAGAAAACTTATAGTCTACCAACATAATTACTAAATAATTTGTTGAGTTTAAAAGTGGTCATTGACGACCTAATTTTTGTGTTGAGAAAATGGTAAGATACCAGTGTTATTTCCTAACCTAATCTAATTTCTAAAGTCTAGGTTATCCGGTAATTGCAGCTTAGGTTTTATTATAAGTTTGTCGTTTGCAAGATTGGTATTTATAGGATAACAAAACGTTATCGATATTGAACAAAAAATATCCTTACCTACCTCTGATAAAAGAACTCAAGATCTTAGGAAAATTAAAACTTAGGGAAGGCACTCTTATAATTTAAAATGGTTGAAATACAGTACTCCGGCACTATACGATATTTTGGGAAATTGTTCAAAACCATCAAATTGGACGATATCCACAAGAATTTTTTTTAAATTGACCTCGGAAAGTTATTTTTTTCAATTTAAAGTAGGGTACTAAATTCAGCGCGGATGTAGAAGTTGTGAATAGGCGCGGAGTGATACTTACGTCACAGTGCTGCGCATAAGGTTGTACGCATTGTCCGCGGTACGTCACGCAAACTTACATGTGTATATATTTAAGAAACAACTTCTACAGTTAGGATAGATTGGTTTTAAATTTATAAAATACTGTATACCTATATTAAAATATACCGAAAAAGTGTAAAGTCAGGTTAGGTTTGGTTTTAATTTTATACATTGAAATTCAGTTGTAAAATCACGAAGCATTTGCATAACTCTGCGCCTATTCACAACTTCGCGTAATTTTTATACATATATTTAAATATACTTATAAAGTCTCCAGTTAGGATAGATTTGGTTTTAAATTTATACAATACTGTATACCTATATTAAAATATACCTAAAAAGTGTCAAGTCAGGTTAGATTTGGTTTTAATTTTATACATTGAAATACAGTTGTATCACGAAGCATTTGTATCACTCCGCGCCTATTCACAACTTCTACATCCGCGCTGAATTTTTTTCGCTACTTTAAATTGAAAAAAAATAACTTTCCGAGGTCAATTTAAAAAAAATTCTTGTAGATATCGTGCTATTTAATGATGTTAAACCATTTCCCAAAATATCGTATAGCGCCGGGCTTCTGTATTTTTACCTTTAAAATTTAACCTGACTTTATAACAAACATGAAACTGTATAAACTCGATATTCCTGTATTTATACAGTTTTAGATTAAAGATAATTCAACAAAATAACCTTGGGATATGAAAAGTCGAGGGTAAATATAAAACTGGTTGGGTAATACGTTAATTGAACATCCATTCTATATAAGACAAAGGCATTTTCAAATTGGAAACAACAGATAATTTTTAAAATGTCATATAATTCTATTTTGTTGATTTCTTCTTCATGTGAGCTATTAGTTTTGAACTAAAAACGCTTGTAAATATGTTGAACTTGCCCCTATAGTGGCACTTACTTTATAATTAATTGTTTTTAATCACTTAAATAATAGTTTATGACTATCCGAACTTTCGGATAGTCATAAAGTATTGTTGAAGTGATTAATAAGATTCATTGAACGTAATGGACTACAAAATTCAAGAATTAGTTGTTGAGGATGGCCTTTTCGGGAGATGTGTTCCATTTTCAACTCAGACCATATTTGATCTCAAGGTTTTTGTAGGTTAGGGTGGGGATGTGGGTGAATTTTGGTGAGTATTAGGAGCTATATCAAAAAGTCTATACGAGTTATAATATAATTTTGTGCTGAGTATGTGTGTAGGATGTAGTTTGTATATCTCATATTGTTCGGTTGTGTATCGTTGGAACAATATGATATACAAACATTTCAAATTACTCCCTACACACATACTTAACACCCAATTACTTTATAACTCATATACACTTTTCCACACCATAACTCCTAATACTCACCAAACAAAATCCACCCTTGTATCCCACTTCCTCCCTAACTTACAAAAAACCTTGATATTAGATATGGTCTGAGTTGACAATGGGGCCCATCCTCCAAATCAGTCGTCCTCAAGAATTATAAAGTAAGTGGTACTATAGGCAATTATAACATATTTACAAGTGTTTTCAATTACATTTTACCTTCACCTTTTAAGTCATTCTTCTCCACTGTGTTGTCATATACTACACAGATTTGTTCAAACATACTGTACAAATTATTAGGTAGGATACATTTGATTATAAAAAACACAAAAAATAACCAACCCACGATCATCTCAACTCCACAAAACACGACTACACAGACATAACATCTAACTTACAAATTCTTCATAAACAACACAGAAATAACCAACGCTACACAACCGAACAATACGAAATATATAGACACTTCAAACTACACCCTACACACATACTCAATACACAATTACATTACAACTCACACACACTTTTTGACATCATAACTCCTAATACACACAAAATACACCCACACCACCAAAATATCCCACCCCCACCCTAACCTACGTTAAACCTTGAGATCAGTTACGGTCTGAGTTGACAAAGGGACACATCTCCCGAAACGGCCGTCCTCAACACAAAAAAGTAAGTGCTACTATAGGCAAGTTGAAACATTTTTTTAAAAAAAAAAAATAAAAAAAAAAAAAGTTGTAAGTGACAAAAAATAAGTTTCTTAATGTAAGCTAGTGGATTGTATAAGTTCAGGATCCAAATTCCATTTGCTTGTCAATTGATATCGGAATATAGCAACATAAGTTTTGCAAATTATTAATCTTTTTTGTGTATTGTGCATTGTTAGTCTGAAATTATATTTCAAATAGTTAAAAAGTAATCAGTTAGTATAGATTTATTTAGAAAAAAAAAATAATCCTGATATAAGATAACCAGTTACTGCAATGAATGTTAGTGTTGGAAACTGTAATATTTTTTTAACCAAATCTAACCTAACTAAATACATTGTTGTAATATTTTAAAATGCCTATATGTTAATTTAATGTACTATAAAAAATGGTGCTTTGTTTCATAAAGAAAAACATCAGTTTACAAAGTTTTGCAATTTTATATACTTTTAGTTTGCAATTATAATTGTAGTTTTAGAAATTTTAAACACATATATGGTTTGTGACATTTAAAATAACTTTTTTTTCTAATTTAGAGTGTATTTTTAAGTAACATGTATAAAAAAAACATTCATATGGTAGGAGATATAGTCTTTGTCAAGTGTTGCCAGACAAGCTACAATACATGTTAAGTTTTAGAAAACCTTTAGTCATATTTCTCTAAGTACTCAAAGGTCTATTTGGAAAAAGATATAATAAAACAATTCTAGGAGTAGCTGAAAATTATGGTAGGCTTATTGAATATAATTTATGTACATTGTAGGACAACTTAAAATATCATTAAAAAAACATTTAAATATAGCTTAAAGAATTCAATTAAAATAGGTTTGATTAGGGAAAGTAATAAAGTTTTCTAAACAACTTAATTAGTTGATGTGTAAAATCAGGCGACCTCCATCTTAAATGTGTAAACTATTAATTTATGTATCAAAATCTTGGTGTTCATGACGAGCTGGTTGCTAATTACTTATTACACTTTTGCTATTACTTGCGACCAGACTTTTTGTTAATTAAAGGTTGTTAAAATGTTAACTTACACTTTAGTCATTATTTTATATAAAATGCTGTACTCTTCCATCATATAACACATGTTATTAAAGTTTAATTATTTTTTTTTCAACCAATCCTAATTTTAATTAAATAATACTTAACTAAGTGAATATATAAGGGCTTACTTGCTGACGTGTTTCGAAACAGTCGTTCCTTTTACAAAGCAAAGCCTCTACTGGCGGTGTCCTTGCTAGGTACAAAGGTTGTTGGTGTGATGGTTATGAGTGTAAAGGGGATGGGTCAAGTTGACCTAGAGTTCAATCGAGAACAAAAGTGGTAAAACTATGTAGTTATTTGATCGTAAACAAGTACAAGAGGGTGAAAAATTGTTTCACGAATAACTCCTCTTCCCCAAATTGTGCCCCCATCCAGTATTGTCAAATCTTTAAAAACAAATAAGTCCCATTTTTTTGGTGCCCTCAAAGAAAACTTGAGAAGAAGAGTGTTTATTACCTGTTGTTTTCATAAAGGCAGCGAAAAGTAATATTTAAAATAAATATTGTTAACTTGGTTATCAACTGCATTTTTAAATACCATACTTCAAAGCCAGTACATAATTAAACATAATTCATAAAACATTTATGGTTTTGTAAATATTTTAAGTATAAAAATCATTCACGTAAACTGTACGAGTATTAGAAACTGACTAAGCGTTTACTATAATACCGCAAGTAAAACTTTCGTTTTGTGTTGAATATATTATATAACATTTACATGGTAGTCGAAGGTGTGTACACGGAACCGGATGAGCACTCAATGTGCTTGTCAACTTCACTACAGACATTTGTAGCTTGTGTTGAACTCGGATTCTATGTTATCTCGCTAAAGCTCTGCATTTCCAAACCGTCACTAGCTTCTGTTTACCCTAGTCAAAAGTGTGTACACAGAATCAGATGAGCACTCAATGTGCATGTAAACTTCACTACAGACATTTGTAGCTTGTGTCGATCTCAGATTCTATGTTATCTCGCTAAAGCTCTGCATTTCCCATCCCTCACTAGCTTCTGCTTACCCTAGTCGTAGGTGTGTACATGGAACCAGATGAGCACTCAATGTGCTTGTCAACTTCACTACAGACATTTGTAGCTTGTGTTGAACTCAGATTCTATGTTATCTCACTAAAGCTCTGAATTTCCCATCCCTCACTAGCTTCTGTTTACCCTAGTCGAAAGTGTGTACACAGAACCAGATGAGCACTCAATGTGCATGTGAACTTCACTACAACCGTTGGTAGCTTATGTTGAACTCGGATTCTATGTTATCTTGCTAAAGCTCTGCATTTCCAAACCGTCACTAGCTTCTGCTTACCCTAGTCGTAGGTGTGTACACAGAACCAGATGAGCACTCAATGTGCTTTTCAACTTCACTACAGACATTTGTAGCTTGTGTTGAACTCGGATTCTATGTTATCTTGCTAATGCTCTGCATTTCCAAACCGTCACTAGCTTCTGCTTACCCTAGTCGTAGGTGTGTACACAGAACCAGATGAGCACTCAATGTGCTTTTCAACTTCACTACAGACATTTGTAGCTTGTGTTGAACTCGGATTCTATGTTATCTTGCTAAAGCTCTGCATTTCCCATCCCTCACTAGCTTCTGCTTACCCTAGTCGTAGGTGTGTACACGGAACCAGATGAGCACTCAATGTGCATGTGAACTTCACTACAGATATTTGTAGCTAGTGTTGAACTCGGATTCTGTGTTTACTTGCTAAAGCTCAAAATTTCCCATCCCTCACTAGCATCTGCTTATACTAGTCGTAGGTGTGTACACAGAACCAGATGAGCACTCAATGTGCATGTGAACTTCACTATACAGACATTTGTAGCTTGTGTTGAACTCGGATTCTATGTTATCTTGCTAAAGCTCTGCATTTGCAACCGTCACTAGCTTCTGCTTACCCTAGTCGTAGGTGTGTACACGGAACCAGATGAGCACTCAATGTGAATGTGAACTTCACTACAGACATTTGTAGCTTGTGTCGATCTCAGATTCTATGTTATCTCGCTAAAGCTCTGCATTTCCCATCCCTCACTAGCTTCTGTTTACCCTAGTCGAAAGTGTGTACACAGAGCCAGATGAGCACTCAATGGGCATGTGAACTTCACTATACAGACATTTGTAGCTTGTGTCGATCTCAGATTCTATGTTATCTCGCTAAAGCTCTGCATTTCCCATCCCTCACTAGCTTCTGCTTACCCTAGTCGTAGGTGTGTACATGGAACCAGATGAGCACTCAATGTGCTTGTCAACTTCACTACAGACATTTGTAGCTTGTGTTGAACTCAGATTCTATGTTATCTCACTAAAGCTCTGAATTTCCCATCCCTCACTAGCTTCTGTTTACCCTAGTCGAAAGTGTGTACACAGAACCAGATGAGCACTCAATGTGCATGTGAACTTCACTACAACCGTTGGTAGCTTATGTTGAACTCGGATTCTATGTTATCTTGCTAAAGCTCTGCATTTCCAAACCGTCACTAGCTTCTGCTTACCCTAGTCGTAGGTGTGTACACAGAACCAGATGAGCACTCAATGTGCTTTTCAACTTCACTACAGACATTTGTAGCTTGTGTTGAACTCGGATTCTATGTTATCTTGCTAATGCTCTGCATTTCCAAACCGTCACTAGCTTCTGCTTACCCTAGTCGTAGGTGTGTACACAGAACCAGATGAGCACTCAATGTGCTTTTCAACTTCACTACAGACATTTGTAGCTTGTGTTGAACTCGGATTCTATGTTATCTTGCTAAAGCTCTGCATTTCCCATCCCTCACTAGCTTCTGCTTACCCTAGTCGTAGGTGTGTACACGGAACCAGATGAGCACTCAATGTGCATGTGAACTTCACTACAGATATTTGTAGCTAGTGTTGAACTCGGATTCTGTGTTTACTTGCTAAAGCTCAAAATTTCCCATCCCTCACTAGCATCTGCTTATACTAGTCGTAGGTGTGTACACAGAACCAGATGAGCACTCAATGTGCATGTGAACTTCACTATACAGACATTTGTAGCTTGTGTTGAACTCGGATTCTATGTTATCTTGCTAAAGCTCTGCATTTGCAACCGTCACTAGCTTCTGCTTACCCTAGTCGTAGGTGTGTACACGGAACCAGATGAGCACTCAATGTGAATGTGAACTTCACTACAGACATTTGTAGCTTGTGTCGATCTCAGATTCTATGTTATCTCGCTAAAGCTCTGCATTTCCCATCCCTCACTAGCTTCTGTTTACCCTAGTCGAAAGTGTGTACACAGAGCCAGATGAGCACTCAATGGGCATGTGAACTTCACTATACAGACATTTGTAGCTTGTGTTGAACTCGGATTCTATGTTATCTTGCTAAAGCTCTGCATTTCCCATCCCTCACTAGCTTCTGCTTACCCTAGTCGTAGGTGTGTACACGGAACCAGATGAGCACTCAATGTGCTTTTCAACTTCACTACAGACATTTGTAGCTTGTGTTGAACTCGGATTCTATGTTATCTTGCTAGAGCTCTGCATTTCCAAACCGTCACTAGCTTCTGCTTACCCTAGTCGTAGGTGTGTACACAGAACCAGATGAGCACTCAATGTGCTTTTCAACTTCACTACAGACATTTGTAGCTTGTGTTGAACTAGGATTCTATGTTATCTTGCTAAAGCTCTGCATTTCCCATCCCTCACTAGCTTCTGCTTACCCTAGTCGTAGGTGTGTACACGGAACCAGATGAGCACTCAATGTGCATGTGAACTTCACTACAGACATTTGTAGCTTGTGTTGAACTCGGATTCTATGTTATCTTGCTAAAGCTCTGCATTTCCAAACCGTCACTAGCTTCTGCTTACCCTAGTCGTAGGTGTGTACACGGAACCAGATGAGCACTCAATGTGCATGTGAACTTCACTATACAGACATTTGTAGCTTGTGTCGATCTCAGATTCTATGTTATCTCGCTAAAGCTCTGCATTTCCAATCCCTCGCTAGCTTCTGCTTACCCTAGTCGTAGGTGTGTACACAGAACCAGATGAGCACTCAATGTGCATGTGAACTTCACTACAGACATTTGTAGCTTGTGTTGAACTCGGATTCTATGTTATCTTGCTAAAGCTCTGAATTTCCCATCCCTCACTAGCTTCTGCTTATCCTAGTCGTAGGTGTGTACACAGAACCAGATGAGCACTCAATGTGCATGTGAACTTCACTATACAGACATTTGTAGCTTGTGTCGATCTCAAATTCTATGTTATCTCACTAAAGCTCTGCATTTCCCATCCCTCACTAGCTTCTGCTTACCCTAGTCGTAGGTGTGTACACGGAACCAGATGAGCACTCATTGTGCTTTTCAACTTCACTACAGACATTTGTAGCTTGTGTTGAACTCGGATTCTATGTTATCCTGCTAAAGCTCTGCATGTGCAAACCGTCACTAGCTTCTGCTTACCCTAGTCGTAGGTGTGTACACGGAACCAGATGAGCACTCAATGTGCATGTGAACTTCACTACAGACATTTGTAGCTTGTGTCGATCTCAGATTCTATGTTATCTCGCTAAAGCTCTGCATTTCCCATCCCTCACTAGCTTCTGCTTACCCTAGTCGTAGGTATGTACACGGAACCAGATGAGCACTCAATGTGCATGTGAACTTCACTACAGACATTTGTAGCTTGTGTCGATCTCAGATTCTATGTTATCTCGCTAAAGCTCTGCATTTCCCATCCCTCACTAGCTTCTGCTTACCCTAGTCGTAGGTATGTACACTGTACACGGAACCAGATGAGCACTCAATGTGCATGTGAACTTCACTATACAGACATTTGCAGCTTGTGTTGAACTCGGATTCTATGTTATCTCGCTAAAACTCTGCATTTCCAAACCGTCAGTAGCTTCCGCTTACTCTAGTCGAAGGTGTGTACACAGAAAACTACGTGAAGTAGTTTTTGGATGTGACATATTAAATGACCACACACATTTTGAAGCCAACACCCTTATGCATTACATAGCACACAACCAAACTAACCGACCTCCTCTAAACCTATCAATCTCGCTCCGACAACCTTTGTACCTAGCGGGAACGCCGCCAGTAGATGCTTTGCTTCGTAAAAGGAACGATTGTTTCTAGTAACAAACCCTTTATGTATTAACTTAGTTAAGTATTATTTAATTAAGTTTAATCAGTGAATTCAAGATGATTACAACAAGCAACTTCAATCCTAATTGTTTTTTCTTAAATTTTTAACTTTGGAGCTATATTATGTTGTATAAGATATTGCTCAGTTTTAAAACAAACTAGAGTTTATAAAATTTCATATTAAAAGTAAAGTTATTTTGGTAATTGTTCAAAATTATTTTTGGAGTGTTATTACCAAGTTTTATTATTTTTGCCATGATTCTTATGACTTTTGTACATCAGGTATAATATTTGTTGCACTTTCAGTGGTGACGGGATATCTGATAAATACTGCCAGATTTTATTGGTAAGCCATTTAAATATCCTCAGTTAATTAAATTAATTAATAAAAATAAAATTATATGTTATAAATACAGACAGACCAGTGCCATATGATTGGAACCAGCATTTCATTGACCAAATATTAGCACAGAATAAATAACTCCTTATTATCAATGTAGTGCTAAAGAAATTAGTAACAGGTGCCCTTTTCTTTGTTCCAAATGCCTGTAAAGGATAACTTGTGGGGACTTCAGAGCCAGGATGGAGGTTTGTAATCCCGTCAGTCACTTAAAAGGATTGAAGTGAATTCGTTCCACTTAAAATGCTATATCTCAGTTTGGAGATACCATGATCTTTTAAAAGGAAATAGCCATCTGTTGCCCTTCAGGATTTCAAAGGTTCAACAGCAGTGTGGTCATCTGGTGCCGCATGTAGTGATGAAGAAATAGGCATCTGTTGCCCTTCAGGATTTCAAAGGTTCAACAGCAGTGTGGTCATCTGGTGCCGCATGTAGTGATGAAGAAATAGGCAGGAGTGAGGAATAAATGGGGCTCACTAAGATCATTACAGATGTCAAAGATTGGATAATTATTGGCTTCATTGCAGGCGAAGAGAGTAAACAATTCCTTGATGGCCAATATGGTGTTTCCTATGCTGATTGGAGAAACAACTTAGCAGACTTGACAGTGGAATTCCAAAGTCCTCCAAAACGTTAAAAGAAAGGGGGGGTTGAAGTGCCAGACAACTTTTGGTCTGACAGTTGGCGTTGTATCTCCTAGTTCCAATAGTTAAGATGGTTGTAAATCTCCTTAGTGTTGGTGGACTTGGTGTATTGTTGAACTGGAAAATATTGTTGAGTAGTAAGACAATTAAATGCAGCTAATAATCCAACTATAGATAGGTTAGATATGACTCCAGATGGACAGATTTAATGCTCGTACAGACAAATAACCAGAGATAACCTTTGAGAATTTTCAAATGTTGCAAGTTTTTGGCTTTGTTGTCAAATGGTTCAGCGAAGTTTATGCCTACATTTGAAAATTGCAAGGATGGTGTAGTAATAAAGCGAGTAGGTCAGCCATCAGTAGCTGGCTAGGTCATTATTGCAACACATGCAGGTATGGATTTGTTATCTCAGCAAGGATTGCAAAGAGATGATCCAGTCCTGCCTCCTGATTAAGGCTTGTTAAGAGTGTAGTCTAGCATGGAGAGCGTACTTGTGAAAGTGGTCACATTAAGTTTAAACAGTAATTCTGTTTAGATAGCAAGAGTGGATGTTTGGCACCAGAATTCAAAGAAGGTGTGACCATCTCTGAGAGAACCTGAGAAATCCAGGAATGGGATACAGGACCGGAAAGAGTTGGTGATCAGTTGCAACAGATGTATGGAATCAGCTAAGTCAAAGTTCTTCACCAGTTTGATGCAGAGTTGCTTTAGTGGTGGTTGGAGGGGGAATGACTGTTGGTCATACTTAGCATATGTTCAAACGAGTCCTTGGTTTAAGACCTACGACTGTGGTGGATTTTTTTTGGCATTGTTGGATGAATTGTAGTGCATAAATGAACACTCCATGCAATTGAGATAAACTCGAGAAGGTTTCCACAGTTTCTAATAGGTAGTTTTGGCAGTAGGTGTAAAAATGACGACAGTAGGTCAACTGAGAGTTTGCATAAGCCAAATGAGTAAATGTCACCAGAGTAGATGCAACAA
The DNA here is from genome assembly GCA_036971475.1 of Prosapia bicincta. Taxonomy (NCBI): domain Eukaryota; kingdom Metazoa; phylum Arthropoda; class Insecta; order Hemiptera; family Cercopidae; genus Prosapia; species Prosapia bicincta. Next base: position 6,597,728 of record JBAIZL010000035.1, on the reverse strand, counting down.
TAGAAGTGTGGGTAAAGACCTACTCAAAGCTATATCTGCCGGGTTGTGCAGCATGGAGACATGACACCATTACTCTGACTTGATGATAGTCGAGTGATTTCCACAATTAATTTTACCTCGGAGGTTTTTAAATGATTTAGCACAGTAGAGACCCATTATAGAATGATGTCAGAATCAGTAAGGAAATGGATGATGAAGATGGACAAAAGAAAGCAGCGAGTCATAAAGCTTAGAATGTAATACTGTACCATATAGTTCCAGTCTGGTTGAGCACCTTAAGAGAGGCTACTTTACTTTTGGCTTTCATTAGCTGTATGGTAATGACACGGATGGTCTCAGATTGTAGTTAAATAGCAGCACTGTATCCATCTTTACGTCCCAAGTCATTACGTTTTGTCATGAGTGGACCAATGTGGCGAGGAAAAAACTACTAAGTTTTTAAATAACTTTGTGTTAAAAAATTATTCAATAGTTTTTGTTAATAATAAACTTAGTTCATACTTTATTTTTGAAAAAGAATGTTTACTTACCAATTAGGCTAATTCTTTAAAAATAAACAATGAAACTAAATCCTTATCTCTTAGAAATGTGAGCTAAAGTAGTTCATTAACATGGAAACAAATATAAAACTTTCAAATTAGTAAAGATTGACGGGTGACATAAGGGATTCTTCTAAAGTATCTGAGTCTTTAGACCAGGGTTTCCCAAACTTTTTGGTACCACATCCCCTCCTCTTGAAATGAAATCCTCCCACACCCCCTTCACTTTACACTATATATATATATATATATATATATACTACAATATGTATTATTGTGTATTGATAAAGAAATAAGACAAAATACAAATACAAGAATAATTTATTGAATGTACAATTCAAAGCTTTTCGTTGGCAAACAGTACCAACATTATCAGGAATACTAAAGAATTAAAATCAAACATACATGTGCAAACTAGATCCAGCAAACAGAGTTGCCAAATCTATTGCAATGTTGTCAGACTATTACTAATAATATATTACTATTGTAAATACTTTTATCCACCACTAAGTGCAATAATTTTACCTTCGACAATGGTCAAATGACCGAAAGGTGCCTCATCTAGAGGTGGATAAAAGTATTTACAATAGTAATATATTAACTTCATAAAGTCAGTGCAACGGTAAAATAATGGACAATGTAAAATATCAAGATATATATATATATATATATATATATATATATATATATATTCTTGATATTTTACATTATCCATTGTTTTTCCGTTGCACTGACTTTATGAAGTTAATATATTACTATTGTGTTTTTCCACCATTAAGTGCAATGATTTTACCTTGAGTGATGAGGCGCCTTTCGGTCACTTGACCATTGACCAAAACACTTACAATAGTAATATATTAACTTCATATATATATATATATATATGTGTGTGTGTGTGTGTGTGTGTGTGTGTGTGTGAATATAATTTTTTTTATAATGGGGTATTATTATTGAATAATTTATTTTCTATTAATAACAAAAACAAAAACTCAGGAATAATTTAACTTCTTTTAATTTTAACAATTTTTAATTTACACAACAAACAGAACAAAAACACTTAACAAGTTTTAACAAAATAGACTAAACTCAATTCTTAATATTTTAGTTACAAGATTTTATAATCTAGGCTATTTTATAAGATCTCCTAATATCTCAGGGTTTTATGCATGGGCTATATCTTCTAACTCTTTGGTTAATTAAATAAATTTTAATAAATAAGATTAATTTTAGAAAATAGTTTTAATAATTAGCTTCCTGATGTAAAATCTTAAATTTGAAATAAGAAAAAGGTCTCTAACCTGTTTGAACTGGATTAGCTTTCTTACTACTAAACTATTATATTATTTCAAGATACTCTAATAATTTACAATTTTAGATTTTCTTATAATTTTCTGTTTATAACTTTAAAAGTTCACTAAAGGTTTATTTTTATAGCGCTATGTACTTATCAATTTTCGGAGTTTTGCTGGTTGTTCTTATAGGATTCAGTTCTCTTTAAATTTTATGTTTCACACACAAATTCTTTTTGGTTACTTTAATTATAATAAACTATATTATAAGTTTTAAATTCACTTATTTTCGTTTTATTTTGGCCAAGTTTCTTCACAAATTCGTATAATTTTGATTAGATGCTTCAAACGGGATTTTGGCTTCTAAAAATGGCTTCGCTTCGTTCAGCTGCCCACGCCAGACTAACCCGTCGTTTTTATTTTTAAAATGTTTAAAACATGGCGCCGATTCCTTCTCAAAACTTCATATCAATTATCCATAAAATTTTGCTTTCATGTAATGAGGTTCCTTTTTTTCCCACTAGAGTCGACTGTAACACTGACCTACTTTCTTGGCTTTAAATCTGATCAATTAACGAAATTGTTTTCAACCGTTTTAATTTGGTTAACATACTGTTTCACCTATCCTATCCTCAACAAACCTTCCAGTGTTTATTTAATTACTATTATTTGTGTGTGCAGTGTCTTTGCTTTTTACTTTTGTAATAATTCCGAAATGTGTGTGTTTGGCATGGATTAATACAAACATAAGCCCTATCTCATTGTTTACCATCGTGTTTCACCTTCTCTTTCAAGTAATTACTTATGCCCTATGTTAACACAGTTTACAATTTTTTATATTTTATTATTATTAGATTATCTTGTTCTAATTTTATTTGTTAGGTTATTTGATCCAACAAATTTCTTAATGCATTCTTTCCAGTTTAGAATCTTTTTTATATGTTAAAACGTTTTCTAGGCTTTCACCTAAAATTAGTTTTAATTTAATCTAACCAATCTCTTAATGAATTTCTCCGATTTCACATTTTGTGTGAGTTATTTCTAATCTATTCTTCCAATTCTTAAACAACATTATATAGCCCATTCTATAAATGTTACAATATATATATATATATATATATATGTGTGTGTGTGTGTGTGTGTGTAAAATCATTGCACTTAATGGTGGATAAAATTACTTACAATATTAATATATTAACTTCATATATATATATATATATATATATATATATATATATATATATATATATATATATATATATATATCTAATCTATAGATTAGATAATTTTTTTCCTGAAGATGCTGATACTATTTTATCGGCGAAAAGCTTTGAATAAATATATTCATTAAAAGTATTCTTGTGTTTGAAATATTTTTAATTTATTAAATATATATATATATATATATATATATATATATATATATATATATATATATATATATATATGATATAACATTTCAAGTTTTAATTTGCAAGGTAAATTTCAAACGATAAGAAAAAAATCTGTTAGGGAGATGCTTGAGCTTACATTTTTGACACTAGCATGCGTATTTGTGGTTGTTTTATTTCAGTAAGGGCAGAATCCAAGTCATTAGCAATATGAAGTTTGTTCCTGTAATATTAATTATATTTAATTGATCACTTGCACCGAATTTAGTTTCACCGAACGTAATGGACTACAAAATTCAAGATATTTAATTAATCTTATTATTTTCTATCTGGTCCTGCGCCTCCTTTACTTGCCTTCATGCCTGCCTAAAAGGACATGCGTCACTGTTTGGGAACCCATGCTTTAGACTGAAGCCTCGAGGAGGGAAATATATATTTTCGTGAAGTATGTCAATAGAAGCTCTACCCATTTCCTTATAATCTAATCCTCATTAAAGAGGTTGAGACATTCTATAAAAAGGGCCATATTTCAATTTATAAAAAAAAATTTAAAAATTTTGTAATTGATTATACAAATAGTTATGTAAAAAATAATTTTATATACAAATGTTTCTCTCTACAAATCATATTATTCCTAATGTACTTTTCAGAAATTAATTTTGATTCTCTCCCAAGTCTGAATCACTAATTGATCCGTCTGTATGATGTTATAACATTATTAAAAACTATAATCATAAACGTTTCTAATTTCAACATTTTAGTATTTATTTTGTGTGAATGAATTAATAATAAGACAAGACATGATTAGTTTTGTTATATTATATTTATAATTATTATATAAATTATATATCTCATAGTATGTCTAGAACATTAAACTTGTCTTTTTATTAGAAAACATACTTCAAATAAAGCCAAGATAACTTTGTAAGAGATAGGTTGCTTCCTCTCTTGGTGTGTGTGAAATTGACCTGTCTGAAAATAACTAGTGCAAAATCATAACTGTCAGAAGTGATAGAAGATGTGACAAAATTTTAAGATTCTAAAAAGAGTTTTCCGTAGCCACGTATAAATAATGTTGACAACAAATTGACGATTTTACATCTTGGCTGCAGCTTAGAAGTTGTAAATGTGTTAAATAAACAGATGCCTTGTGATTTATAATTCCTAGTTAATTTAGTATACGGGTCAACTTGAGTTTTAAAAAGTTAGTTTATATTTAGATTCTATCCAGAGTTAGGTCTAGCGCCAGTTATAACCCTGACAGTGACAATTAATTCTTTATTGCTGATAGAATTTTGCTGTGAAGGTTATCATATTGCAGTAAATTTCGACTAAAATTAGTTACAGTAAAATATAATAATATAAATGGTAAATTAATTATGTAAATTGTAAATAAATTCTATAAATGATATATGAATATAAGTGGTAGAGTATTTATCAAAATAATTATATTTATTAAAGTTACTAGACAATTGATTTATTTATATTTATCTTGAATATCAATAATTTTTATGTCAGTGGTAGTTTATTTTTCTTTATTTAGTTATCTATAATACACAATAATCTATGAGAATGCTGAAGCAAAACATAGGAATCCTTGTTTTTTGACCAATATGCTGTCCAGGTCCTTAAAATAAATTTTCAATTTTCTCTTCTCTGTATATAAGTACAGTAAACAAAATAGGCTTCAGGTATTCATATCTGCCTCTTCACTTCAACTTTTTTCTATTTACCCCAGAAATTCACCAGTGTCTGCACATAGAGCTCCCCCTCTCCATTTGACCTGATAAGAATTTTGCCCATATGTATAATTTAACATCCTTCCCATGTCAGTAGCAAGCCTTAATAACTTTACATGTTGAACTATATAGAAGTACATTTTTTATTTTTTGTATAAGCTTATCGCATTGAGATATTAATCTTATATACTTCATTATGCTTTTCTCTCTAAAAATTACATTTAAAACATGCATTTTGAAATCTGAATTATATATATATATATATATATATATATATATATATATATATATATATATATATACATATATATATATATATATACGTATATATATATATATATATATACATATATATATATATATATATACGTATATATATATATATATATATATATATATATATATATATATATATATATTACTATGTGAGTAATTTTATCCACCATTAAGTGCAATAATTTTACCTTGAGTAATGAGGCACCTTTCGGTCGTTGACCATTGTCGAATCACTCAGTGATCGAATCATGAGTGATTCGACAATGGTCAACGACCGAAAGGTGCCTCATCACTCAAGGTAAAATTATTGCACTTAATGGTGGATAAAATTACTCACATAGTAATATATTAACTTCATAAAGTCAGTGCAACGGAAAAATAATGGATAATGTTAAATATCAAGAATATATATATATATATAGATTTTTTGGACTAGGAGACTGACAGACCGACCTTGGTAAGAGTCCACTCTGTAGTCTTGAAATAGAAACACATAAAAGCACTTAAACAATGATATATTTCAACCACACAGTGGTCTTTGTCAATCGAAGAGAAAACACAAAAAAAAAAAATATGAGAGAATGAAATAAAAAAATCTCTCTTCTCTTCGATAGACAAAGACCACTGTGTGGTTGAAATATATCATTGTTTAAGTGCTTTTATGTGTTTCTATTTCAAGACTACAGAGTGGACTCTTACCAAGGTAAGTCTGTCAGTCTCCTAGTCCAATAAATCTAAATAATCTTTACCAACCAAAACTAACCTAAAAAAAAAAAAAAAAAAAAAAAAAATATATATATATATATATATATATATTGTAACATTTATAGAATGGGCTATATAATATTATTTAAGAATTGGAAAATAAATTAGAAATAACTCACTCAAAATTTAAAAAAAAAAGAAATTCATTAAAAGATTGGTTAGGTTAAAATTGAAACTAAATTCTGGTAAAAGCTTAGGAATTGTAAACAAGGTTTTTGAACTGGAAATGTATTAGGAAATTTGTTATATCAAATAACCTAACACATAAATTAAAATAAGATAATCTAAAAATAGTTATGTGTAAACAAATTTGTAAACTGTAGGAACATAGGGCTAAGTAATTACTTGAAGGTGAAAGTGAAATACGATTGTAAACAATGAGATTGGAAGGTTATGTTTATGAAAGTCCAAGCAAAACACACACAATTCGGAACTATTTCAAAAGTAAAACACAAAGACACTTCACACACTAATAATATTAATAAAATAAACACTGGAAGGTTTGTTGACGATAGGAAATTGAAACAGTGAGTTTCAACCAAATTAACGAAATAAAAACTGGTGAAAACAAACTTGTTGGTATGTCAGCTGTGAAACAGATGTAGGTCAGTGTGACAATCGATTGTAGTGAAGAAAAAGAAATCGAACTAAATTATAACCCATATGTGTTTTTTTTGGAGAAGAAAGCCGCCATATTGGTAACATTTTAAAAGAAAATAGAAGGACGCGTAGTTAGTAGTAGAGTTGATTCTAGCGTGGGTGACGCTACAAGATGGGACCTGCCAGGAGCAGTCAAAATTCTATTTTTTTGGGAAGAGTTCGTCTAAATTATACAGTTTTGTGAGTAAACTTGGCCAGATTAAACAGGAATAAGAAAATTGAAAGAGTTAATACAGTGAAAATATAATTTGAAAGAACTAAAACGGATTTAAGTGTGAAATGTTTAAATTGGAGAGAACGGGAATTTACGTAAGCGACCAGCAAAATTTTGATATTTATTAATTTGAGTAATAGCGCTATAAAAATAACTTTAGTGGACTTTTAAGATAGTAGAGAAGTTAAATTTGTATATTAGGATATCTTATAGTTAATTAATAGTTCGAAATAATCCAGTTCAAATAGTTTGGCTTTTTTTTGCATTTTCAAAATTTAATATTGTTTGTTCAAAATTTATTTAATTCACCTAAGAATTTCTAAAAATATAGCCCATACTATAACCCCGAGATATCAAGAGATCTTAAACTAGCCAAGGGAATAAAAATGTGGTAACTAAAAAAATTAAAAGAAAATAAGAAATAGTATATTTTGTTAAAAACTTGTAAGTTGTAAAATTTTTGTTTTGTGTTAGATGTTGAAATAAAATTGTTCTAATAAAGTTTTGAATTGTTCTTGAGTAGTTTTTTTTTTTTTGGTTATTAAATAGAAATAATATATTTTCATTTAATAAAATAAAAGTATATGGTATTGTGTTTTATAGATACTTTACATTTGGCACACCAACGTGGGGTACGATTATTAGAAAAATAATAATAAAGAATAAATTATTCAGGAGTTTGTGTTTTTAATAAGAAATAAAATATCTTATAATAAGAAAAAAAATTTATTTAGAGGGATTTTGAATCAAAATTAATTTAGAACTTTTTATATGAAAACCATTTGAACTGGAAATAGATTTAGACAAAATTTTGTAAAATTAAACACTGAGTTGAATCGAATCAAGGCTAGGTTTATAGTATATATAAAAATTATTTATGTTTGTATAATAAGTTACTTACAAAAAAAGAAGAAAATATAGGCGAGCTGGTAGTTGTAGGGGACCAGGAAAAAGGGACAAGTTTGGAAATGAAAGAAATGGAAGGCACAGATATGCCAATAGGAAACATTGAGGTAGAAGAAGCTAGGGGACTACTACCTATGCAAACCCAACAAAAGAAAAAGGGAAATAATGAGAATGAAGATTTAAGGGAGATGATGAGATCTCTCATGGAAATGAGCCGAAAAGGAAAAGAGGAGATGAAAGAAATGAGTGAGAATATGAATAGACAATTAGATAAGATGGACGAATTAAAAAAGGAATTAAAGGAGAATATAAACGAAGTAAAAGGAGAGATAAAGGAGGAAAATAAGGAGATGAGAGAAGAGATGAACAGAGGATTTGCCTCAAGTAGGTTGGAAATGAATAGGTTGGATAAGAAATTCGAGAGCCTAAAGGAAGAAAATAGGAGAATGATAGAGGATATGAGGGAACAGTTGAGAACAGAGAATAATGATGTAGTAGGAGTTATGAGAAGAGACTTAGAGGAGAAGATTAAGGAGAATTTAGAGGAAACAAAAGAAATAATAGCTGATGTGGTAGAAATTAATAAAAAAGAGGTAGAGAAAGTAGAAAATGTAACAAAGAAAAACACAGAAGAGTTAGGAGAGTTAAAATTAAGAAATGAAGTAGGAAAGATGGAGGTACTGCCAATAAAAAATATAACAATTCAAACCGCAACTAAAAGGAAGACTGAACAGATTAATAAAATGAAAATGGTAATAGGAGAAATGGAAGGAGTTAAATATCCGTTTCAATGCATAGTGGTACAAAGCTTGTTGAGAGAAATGATCATAGGTACGGATATGTTAATGGATGTGGAGGCACAACTCAAGTTTGGAAAATGGGAAATGGAATTTAAATATGAGAGTAACACAGAAAATAGAACTTATGAAGCAGATGGGAGATACAATGGAGATGTAAATGGTGTTAAGGCAAGGACAGGCGTGGGGACAAGAAAAGAGCATGGTGCCCACAGTCAATCGGAAAACTAAGACCATAGGAAACCCAGGAATAGAAATTAAATAGAGGAAACAAGTTTACAGGCATTAATAGACACAGGCAGTAAAATGACAGGTATCAAGGAGAAGTCGAGAGAAAGGAAAATAACAAAGGATAATAAGATGGAAACAACAGGAATGACTCAGGATATAAAAGTATTAGGAGAAGGAAGCGAATGTAGGAGGGATAGATAACAAATAAACCGGAAATGACAATGGACCAGAAATGACTTAATAATTAAACAAACACTTGAAAAAAAATAAAGAAAGAAAAAATATATAAATTTAAATAAAATAGGAAGGGAGATATTAAATATAGGTAAAGGAAGCAATATGAATAAACTCTAGGTGACTATGTGTATAAGAAAACGTTAGCAGGAGATAAGTTTTAAGGGATGGTAACTATATCTACGATAATTTATTGGAAACTTCGTCGAATAATGAATAAAGATAAAATTATGTATATTTAAACTTCGTCGTATTGTAAGGAAGAATCTGCGTTGATAAATAATGGAACTTCGTCGTATATATTATATATTATAAAAGAAATATGAATCTATGATAATAATATTAAAGCATCGTTGTAATAAAAATATGGTAATTGTGTATTTAAACTTCGTCGTATTGTAAGGGAGAATCTGCGTTGATATATATAAGTATTAAAACAAAATTTATATTCGTTGATATAGGGATAGTGTAATCGAAGGAACTATAGATATGATCAAATAGAGGATATGAAATTGCAACCTTTAAAAATATTAGATGTTAAACTTCATACAAAATAAACTGATATGATATAAGAAAATAATTGAACTGGATGAGCATAACAATATAAAAAGGGGAAATATAATTTGGAAAAAGGGGAATTTGAAAATAAAATGAAATATATAAATAACGTTGATAATATGTGAAATAAAATAAAGGTCTACGTTAATAAGTGGAGGTAAGGTGAATTACCGTCATATATATATGTAACAAAGTATATAGTATAATAAAGAGTTTAAAAAAAAAAAATAATAATAATAATAATAATAAAATAATAGTAATATGAAATTGGGGTTAAATTTAATATAGTTGTGTTCAGATAGAGTTGATAGATTTATAACTGAAGTGAGGTTGAGGCAAGGTTAAGACAAATTAATTTTAATTGAAAAAAAAATTTATGATGAATAGTTGGGAGGATGCGAAAAAAGAGATAGTAAATAGAATAATAAATAACAACATATAAAATTAATGAAATAGTATTATGCGAGTTTTAAACTAGTATAAACCATGTAAGACAAGTAGCTTGAAGTGTTCAGCTCAGTATTTGATTGGTAAAGAGTTAAGATAAAATTGTATTATAGAATTAAGTATAAATGGACGAAAGTGGACAGATGAAGGTATAAATGACTTTTAAGTGGACAATTATAAAAGTGGTAAAGACAATGGACAATAAGTTAGCCAAAGTGTTGAGGTATAACGTACTCAATAAAAATGTGTTCAGGTAGTTATTAAATAAAATGTACAAGTAGGAAATAAATGTAAATTTAAATTGAATTTAAAAAAAAAAAATATGTATATTTAAGCAAGCTTGTAAAATGTAAAAAAAAATGTGTAATGTAGATATTAGGATTATTTTTTTTGTTTAAATTAAATTAGGGGACATTGTAACATTTATAGAATGGGCTATATAATATTATTTAAGAATTGGAAAATAAATTAGAAATAACTCACTCAAAATTTAAAAAAAAAAGAAATTCATTAAAAGATTGGTTAGGTTAAAATTGAAACTAAATTCTGGTAAAAGCTTAGGAATTGTAAACAAGGTTTTTGAACTGGAAATGTATTAGGAAATTTGTTATATCAAATAACCTAACACATAAATTAAAATAAGATAATCTAAAAATAGTTATGTGTAAACAAATTTGTAAACTGTAGGAACATAGGGCTAAGTAATTACTTGAAGGTGAAAGTGAAATACGATTGTAAACAATGAGATTGGAAGGTTATGTTTATGAAAGTCCAAGCAAAACACACACAATTCGGAACTATTTCAAAAGTAAAACACAAAGACACTTCACACACTAATAATATTAATAAAATAAACACTGGAAGGTTTGTTGACGATAGGAAATTGAAACAGTGAGTTTCAACCAAATTAACGAAATAAAAACTGGTGAAAACAAACTTGTTGGTATGTCAGCTGTGAAACAGATGTAGGTCAGTGTGACAATCGATTGTAGTGAAGAAAAAGAAATCGAACTAAATTATAACCCATATGTGTTTTTTTTGGAGAAGAAAGCCGCCATATTGGTAACATTTTAAAAGAAAATAGAAGGACGCGTAGTTAGTAGTAGAGTTGATTCTAGCGTGGGTGACGCTACAAGATGGGACCTGCCAGGAGCAGTCAAAATTCTATTTTTTTGGGAAGAGTTCGTCTAAATTATACAGTTTTGTGAGTAAACTTGGCCAGATTAAACAGGAATAAGAAAATTGAAAGAGTTAATACAGTGAAAATATAATTTGAAAGAACTAAAACGGATTTAAGTGTGAAATGTTTAAATTGGAGAGAACGGGAATTTACGTAAGCGACCAGCAAAATTTTGATATTTATTAATTTGAGTAATAGCGCTATAAAAATAACTTTAGTGGACTTTTAAGATAGTAGAGAAGTTAAATTTGTATATTAGGATATCTTATAGTTAATTAATAGTTCGAAATAATCCAGTTCAAATAGTTTGGCTTTTTTTTGCATTTTCAAAATTTAATATTGTTTGTTCAAAATTTATTTAATTCACCTAAGAATTTCTAAAAATATAGCCCATGCGATAAACCCCGAGATATCAAGAGATCTTAAACTAGCCAAGGGTATAAAACCCTTGTAACTCAAATTTAAAGAATCGAATTTTAGTATATTGTGTTAAAACTTGTTAAGTTGTAAAATTTTGTTTGTGTATTGTTTAATGTTGAGATGAAATGATAATAAATGTTAATGAATTATTCTTGAGTAGTTTTTTTTTTTGGTTATTAAATAGAAATAATATATTTTCATTTAATAAAATAAAAGTACATTGTATTGTGTTTTATAGATACTTTACAATATATATATATATATATATATATATATATATATATGTATGAAGCTATTATTATTACTTGTAAATAATTTTTTCCACCACTAAGTCCAATAATTCTACCTTATGTGATGAGGCACCAATCTGGTCACTTGACCATTGTCGAATCACTGAATTAATTTTCCCTATTTTTCTGGTGTAGATGTTCGTCCATGATGTTGGTATTTGTTAACGTCATTCCAGTTTCTTCTTGATCCGCGTGTATAATGTTTTTGAATAGTACGTCGTCTGCATATGTTGTCTATATGTTCATTAAATTGTTGTGTATGTTTTTATAAATGTGGTATTTCTCTAATGAGTTTAGTTCTATTGGGTTATTATTTATTTCAAGTATGGTTAGGTTATTTTCGTAATTTGTTATTTCGTGTTTATGTGATATTAGGTGTGCTGCAACATTTGATGCTTTTGTATTTTTATTTTTGAATGCTCTGTAATGTTCTTCAAATCTTATTTTAAATGATCAGGTTGATTTTCCTATATAAAATGCGTTGCCGTCGTTACATGTAATTTTGTAAATTCCTGATAGGTTATGTTTTTCTGTATTTGTTTTATGGTTTATGTTATTAAGATATTTTATTATTTTGTTGTTTGCTTTGTATGTTGGAGTGTAGTATTCTTTGTTGTATATATTTGTTATTTTTTCTTTTTGTTATTGGTGTATTTATATTTTAGGTAGATTTTTTTATTTTTAAAGTAAGTGTCACAGAAAAATAATGGACGACGTGAAAATCACGATATATATATATATATATATATATATATATATATATATATATATATATATATATATATATATTTGTAGAACTCATTCATGTGTTGGAATATTAATCTTTCCAGATCTGTCTACTTGGAGGTTACTACTACTGAAATTATGTTGACATGACTCAATTTTGTTTTATTTTATTGAAATATTTTATAATTTTTAAAAAATGTAGATATGTTTTAAAGTGAATATCTAGTTTTATGGTTCATTAAAAAATAGGTTGATAGTATGTAAAATTATTATCATTTCTAAAGTTAAAATTATCTTGTGAGTTTTAAGCCCCCTGTTTTGCTTGTTCATTCTGCAATCATGTGGTTCTTTGTTTTTCTGCTGTTCATATAATACTGTATGATAAAAGCTTTTATACTGGCCCTGGGATAAGGAAAATAAATTAAATGCTTTTTTTTATAATACAAGTATACAATGATGATAAAATCTAATTGCAAGAACGAAGGGAAAGAAAATTACTAAAGGTGTTTAAAGGATAAATTTATAATTTTTTTTGAGCTCTATAATTATGTGCCAAAGAGACTATTATTGCCCATGAAGGTAAGGATGACGTACCTGTAGTAGCCTACTCTCTATAAGGACCATAAAGATGGGACTACACGTACCAGACATTTGTAGAAGAATGAAACTAACTGAAATGTGAATCAAATGTAAAATGAAGTTTTATTTAGAAAAGGAAATATAAATGTAGTACAAAAATTACCAAAACTAATCAAATAGAGGAAGTAGGTTAGATCATTTTCTAAGAAAGAATAGGTTATTAAAAGAGAACTCAATAAGAAACAATAAAAAATAAAAAATTCAGGACAGAAGTAGATATTGAATAAGAGATTGTGAGGATGAATGAATCATATCTGATGAGATAAAATATAAAGAATAGAATGAAAGGTTCTATATTTAGAGAAAATTTGTTCTTGTTTGTTTCCTTATGATTATTTTTTAAAATTATTATCATTTGTTGATTCCATCTTCACGTGAGCGACTATTAATCACTAAACACTTTTAAATGTTTTAAACTTGCCTATAGTAGCACTTACTTTGTTTGTTGAGGACAGCCGTTTCGGGAGATGTGTGCTCAACAAATAAAGTAAGTGCTGCTATAGGCAAGTTTAAAACATTTAAAAGTGTTTAGTAAAATTATTATATAGTTTATGTCTAAGCATGCTAAAGATTTTATTATTAATGCGATTTTTATGTATTAATTATGTATTTGTTTAGCAAATAAATTGAATAATTAAAAATGTTCATATAAATATACTCAAGTTTAATAGTTCATTTCGACAAATTGGCTAATAACTTAATACTTTGTTACAAATAAAGTGTGTTAAACTATTTCTGACAAAGAATGCCAGAAAATCAGTATAAATATCTAAAGCATTAAAATGATTACTTAATTAAATTCTGCATGTCATTAAACTATTTCTGATCAACTGTTGCAACAAATGTTCCGTCTATTAAGTGCCAAATTGTTGGAAATAAATTAGCATAGATATACAAAAACAGCTGTTGAATAATGACAGCTCTCATTCTCATTTGATGTAAACATAGTCTGCTCCCACAAGGTTTATTTTTAACTTTGTTTTCTCTTTCTGTCTTTCTAAAACTTTTTCCTCTTCCATTGACAGGCTCCTCCCACATACTGTTGAAACCTCTGCACTTTTATTGGCTGCCTGGTGGGATATTTGTTCTCCATTGGTCCATCAACTTAACGGTCAGTGAAACAGCTTATATTCAATGAACTACCTGTTAAGCAAAACTCTCAGTTATTCTTGTATATTTGTTCGAAGCGGTTGTAAAGTATCTGTGTGTAGTTTATTTTGTGTTAAATTAACAACCATATAAAATGAGATATTTGTGTTAAAGTATATTTTATTATTTACAAAACAAAATGTCTATTTAGGATGTAGTTTTCCATTTCAATATTTTATCGATTACTACAAGTTATATTTATTTAGTATTTATTTACCACAACTGTTACAATATTTTAACAATAATTTTATTGCCACAATGCAGTAATAAATTTAACGTTAAATTGAGCCATTATTTAAAAAATGTTTACATTAAAAACAATATGTGAAGTTACAATCACTGATATTTTTTTAGAAACAATATTCTTAACAAACAGATTTTTCTTCTAAACACTACAGACATGTATTCTGTATAAGAATTTGAAAGCTTCAAAATACCCTTACCTGCATGTTTTAGTCCTTTGCATGTATAGTGTATAGACATATTTAAATACTACTCACACAAATATTGGTTTATAAAGGTGAAAAGCAGGATTAGCTAAATCTTAAGATAAAGTGCGAGGTGGAAAAAATCCCATCTTCAGTATTCATAATATATATGTGACTTTTCAGAAATCGGTCATTATGGGGCAATACTATGTTATTAGGCATATCTAATACTAATAGCATAGTAAATTAGAATTGGAATTAACAGTCCAACTTAACTTGCGTTTAGTTTCAAATGTTTACATTTTCATGTTTTTAGTAAGCAGGTGGTAATTAAACTAGGTATAAAATTAATTTCAAAGAGACATCAATTTGCACAGTTGATTTTATAATGTCTAATTGAATTAACTTCTCAACCTCCTTTTCTGGATTTTTTTCTGGGAGCAGAGGATTCTTGTAACTACAGTTTTGTGCTATTAACTTGACACCCTTCCTTATTATTGCAACAATTAAATCAAGAAATTTAAATTTATCTTATTCTCTATTTTAAAATCAACAAAGTTAAGCCGATTTCTATGTTACTTTTACAGCCTGATTAAATCATCATGTAAGGCTAAATCTTTAATTTTTTACACTATATGGAAAAACCATTCCCAAACTGCAAACATTGGTATGCTAATAATAATAATAACGGATTTCATCATCTAAAATGCATCCTTTAAGTTGTTAATGATTATTACACATCTCTTTATCATGCATAATTATTTTTTTAGTTGACTTTTTCAAACGTTTTAACATTTTTAAAACCTGATACTTGAAAAAATAGTTGTTATATAATTTTGTACATATAGGAGAACTTTTAAGGAATAATATTATAATTTTGAAAATTTAAACAGTGAATAAAAAGTATTTTGACAAAATTAATGCTATGCTTATTATTCCTTGCATGTAAAAAAAATTTTTAGAAGGTTTGTAAAACCTTTACCTACTGATATGCATTTCACACTTGATCAGTGCATTTAATGCGAGTCAGAGACTTTGACTTACATAGAATACATTTCAAGATGAGCAACACAAGTTTAAATATTTTTCAATATGAACTTATTTATAATCTGATAAATCTTTCATTTTCCTTTGTAAAGTTTTTAAATATACAATCCTAATAAGTAATAGTTAGATATCCCTCTTAATATTAAGTTATACATTGCCATTTGACGTTTATAGTTGGTTGTGAGCTGATTGAATAAAGTATCGGGGTGTTTATTTCGTGACTGAAATCGTAATACTGTGAGTAATGGCGTTCCCTGGAAAGGAAGAACGTCGTATTTGTTGGGATTCTCGGGATCGTTATTGGGAGTGTCTCGATTCATATTCAAATGATAATAAACAGTGTTCAAAACTACGAGAGCTCTTTGAACAGCATTGTCCATCACAGTGGGTGAGTAAAGTTTTAAATTTAATTATCTATTTTCATTAGTTAGTATGTCTTTAAAATAATCTAACTAAACTTTCAAATTGCTTATTATTTTAACATGAGGATAATAGTCGTAATTTTTTATGGTGACAGAATGTTTAACAAGAAGTATTTTGTATTTGTACAGAATTTTAATAATACAATAAAGTGATAAAATTTAAATTCATTGAAAGAATTTATTGTCTTCAACAAAACGTCAAAGAATGTTGTCATGACTAAAGACGTGTTTTAATGTTGCCTGTAATGGTACACAAAAGGGTTTAGTAAATTTGAAGTATTGCCAAAAAAACAGTTTAACAGCTTTGTGACATTTCACCATTTCGAAAAAAATATTGAGAAATCAGATTTACATTTTTTAAAATTGAAACGTAAAATGCATTTAAGAAAACTCAGTATGTGTTACTCCTATCAACGAGGATGTGTATCTCTATGACGATTTTGAAAGGCAGGACTATTAAATCCGCATTTATCTTATGTTTGTGGAATTATTAATACTATTTTATTATTTCATTCAGAAATAATCTTTTTTTGTAACTGGGAACAAAATTTGTCTGTGTAAATAGTGAAGTTTTTTCTTATTGTTTTATGAATGTTTTAACAAAGATTAAACAAAATAAAATATTGGTAATTTAATTGTTTTTCTCTCTTTCCTATTTTCTCTCAGCCTCTCTATTTTCAAGAAATGTTTAATTTCCTTTCATTTGATTGAAATTGGTTTTAATTGATAATAGTTGTTTGGTTATAAGAATATCCATTTTCTTTTTCTTTTTTTCCTCTTAATTTTTCTTTTCTTAAATAAAAGAGTCATTCACAAACTACTGAGAGGAGGGTTACTATCATAACATTTAAACATGATTCACTTAACATTTAATCAGTGTTGTCTGTTTTCAAATATTTATATTTTTCTCACATTAATTTTTATGTGATTTTTCAATGGCTTGCATTTTATAAGTGCTCAGCTACAATAAAAGCATGTTCAAGTTGTTTTCCTTTTATCCAAATATTGGATTTATTTAAGTTCTGTAGTGTTCAGTTAACCGTGCACTTTCTCGTGTACTACCACTTCTAAAAACATTTTACAACTTCAAAATTTTCTATGCATCAACAGCTTCTGAAAGCTACAATCAAAATTACAGAGAGCTACGATTAACAACATATTTGAACGAAAACTGAGGAAACTGTAGTTACTTAATTACTAAACAAGAGTGTTTTGACAATCTTTATCATGTTTGTAGGAAAGTATTTATCCTACACCTCTTGTTTCGCCTATTGCGATCTCTCAATGCCAAGTGCATGGTTAAATAGTCCCACTATATTTGTAAAATTTGGAGTACCTAGTAAGATTGTGTAACATTTCATTTATATTGACTTTCATTTATATTTTTTTTGACAGGGAAGATGTTTTAAATATCTAAAGTTTTTACCCAATAGTTTTGTGCTGACAAGTTTGTACCTCTGTGGCTTTTGGAAATATTAAAATCTTTATGACTTCCTACAGTAAATAGCTTTATAAATAGCTTCATTAATAAATTTTTTACTACATTAACAAATGTATTTTATTCTCTTAGAATGAAATACAATTTAAAAAATTTGAAAATTGTATTAAATAGTCACTCTTATTTAGTTAAACACACATTTAATACGTTCATTGCCAATCATGCGATATCGGGTGATGTTAGCTCTTACCGGACGGCCGATCACGTGTTATCACGTGGCCGTTGCTATCTAAATTCTAAGTGAATTATTATAGCGGCCACAGCGAAATTGTGCGTAATACTTATATTGACCACTAGGGAAGGGATTGACCTTTTTGTAGTGGGGATGGCCACCAGCCATTTTGTTTTGTTCTTATCAGCCAGTGCACCCAAAGGCAGCGTTCGGATAAGGTAACATATTAATAATTTTGTTTAGTTATTCATTGATTTAGCGTTTTGAAGTTTGGTTTTTAATTATTTCAGTGTTGATTTTGATTTCTTAATTATGAGTGACCAACCAGGACCCCCGAAAAGGCTCAGTGAAATGCCGGATCGTCCGAAAAAACATTTTTTTTTTATTACAGAGGTGGAAGAGTTATTACTAGATTATGACCCTCAAACAACACAGAAGACACGAGGAGACCGAGACCAACACAAGCTAACTAAAATTGAAAAAGCCAAACCGCGATGTCTCACCACAAAATCACCGGCAAAACAGTAAATGCAACTTCTAGAAAAGATTACAAAAATTGCTATAAAAATAAAAAGAGGATAAACACCACAACTGAGTGTAAAAACTGTCCAGGTGCTCCGCCATTATGTTTCGACAGTTTTTTTTAATTGCATGATTGCAATGCTAAATAGTTTTATATTTTGAAACCATTTTGAATGTATAAGTAAATTACAATCCAAAGTGAGTTTTTCAAATTTTGCCTGATTATAAATGTCAGCTAATTAAAGTCAATACAGTTAATACGTTTGAATGGCTTTTATTTGTAAACTATGTTCCCTTTTTGGCCGAATTATATATCACACGATATCGCGTTTTTTGGCTATATGGGCAAAAATCGCATTATGTATAGCCAATCACGCTATGTCGTATGATTGATATTAGATATTAGAGATCATAATTCCTAAGTACATAATAATAAAAGTTTGTAAATATTATATTTACTTATTTTGAGCACTATATAAATAAATAAAACAATAAAAAAAATTTGGCCACCACACAGAATTCCACCTTGGCAATGAACGTGTTAAACCTTTTAACAAAATAAATGTCTCCAGTTCTTCAGTACAAATATTTTATGGTAAGGGTTTTTTATATAAATATTTTAATGATCTACACCTCCACGACCCACATACAAACAATATTAAAGAAAGTATGTCATAAAGACATTTTCAAGAAACTTTTGATTAAATGCACATTCTAACCAAAATTATTTCAGTACAAACTTTTAATAAATAAAAGTGAAATAAACTATATTTGTTTAAAGAAATGAAAACATACTGTAGTTCTAATTAAAGTATGATTTTTAGTCATTGAATACTCTAAAAAAATTAATTGTTTTAAATCCAATATTATATTGTAATGAGATTGTAATATGATTATGAAAATAAAGTGTTTTTCAAGTGAGAAATTGTAACCAACAGTTATGACGAGTCCAATTATAGTTTTTTGATTAAAAAGTTTGTCCTTGAACTCAAGGAGTTTTATCTTAAATTTGATCCACTTAGTTTGTAATCATTCATCATCTGTTTGCATTTATTTGGCAAGGATCTTATCAATATACATTTCACAAGTTAATGAAGCAACGTAAATTGTAAAAATTTTATAATTGACTTTTTACTGACATTTTGTAGTTAAAAAAATACATTTGTGCTCTTGAATAAAGCGTTGCCACCTTTATCAAGTTCCTGGGTGATCAAAGTTTATTTAATAACTCAGCTGTTACAGTTGGCAATTATACTAGTTTTCTTTGGCTCATAAGCAATTACTAGTCTCTATTTCTTCTTTAGAAGGACAAAAATAAACTTACACTAAATATACAATGTTAGGGAACTGCAGCCCTTAAGTTAAATCCATTTATAAATTTGTTAACTCATATTTCAATACCTTTTCTGCCTTTCCTAACATTACAATATTTTACTTTGTTGGCGTGTTTCAGATTGACCCCATTTCAAAATTCAATTAGTACTCTTTACTCTACCACTGTCGATAATGCTACTCTTAAATAGAGAGTGGTATTTAATTTTTGAAAATGGAGTCATTCTGAAACACGCAACAAAGGAAAATATTGTAATGTTAATAAAGACAGAAAAAGGTATTCAAATGTATACAAATAATCCTAACAGAAGCGAAGATGAGTATATTAAGAATTTTACCATTGGGAAGCTAATTTAGAATCAAGATATTTCTGAACTCTTACTTCACTCAAAAGAAACTAAATTTTTAAAACCATATCATTTTCACACAGTATTAAATGTCCTAATTTTTCCTTGACATATAATGTGGAAATGACTTCAAAATAGACAATTTGTATTTAATCAAGTTGAAGTCTTTGTCTTTACAACCTTCATCTATAAACCTGGAAATTAAAATAAATATATGGTAACTCTACTTTTACTACATGTCTATTAAACATTGTTCCTTGAGTGTTGGATTAAATTAGCTTTTACCTGAGACTGGAAAGGCTCTCCAAAAAGTGCTTTTCTTCCCACAAGTGTTGACATTTAGTTTTACATCATTGAGCCATCATTTTAACTACTGTATGATTATTAGAAAAAAAAACACATAGTTCCTACCAAAATTGGCTTTGGGTGATCAAATCCTTCATGAATCACTAAAATTGCTAACAACTCTGTTTGAAAAATTGTCACCATCTTTCCAGAGATGCTGAAATCCATCTTATGAAATTTACTGGTAACTAAAAATCTTGTAGCCCCTCCAACCAGTAACCCATTTTAGTAGATCAGCTCTGCTCTGATGAGGCTAGCTTCTCTCTAACCTGATTCTCTCATAGACAAAGACTAATTGTGTAGAGTAAGCCAAATACACACTTTGGTTAGAACAGATTAGTTGTTAAGTGTAACCTAATGTGAGACTTTCTTGTGTGTATTGCACAAAAATGCTCCCCTCCATCAATCAAAACACTTCAATTTGAAGACCAACCTCAGGATCTTTAATAACATACGGGGATCAGATGTTTGGAATATCTTGCATACAATACATCATCTAATTATAATATAATAATCTAATAATATATTATAATTATCATCTAAAGGCAGGAGGTTGGCTGTTTTGATATTTAGCCTATGCAAATAGTTCCAATCCAACACTATTACATAATGATCATTACATAGTTGTTCACTAAACAATAATAGGTTTCACTGTACCTATTTTAGTCTCTTTCCTTTACACCAGTTAGTTGTTCATTGAAAGATACAATCATAGATTTCACTGTACCTATTTTGGTATCTTTTCCTTACACCAGTTAGTTGTTCATTAAAAGATACAATCATAGATTTCACTGTACCTATTTTGGTATCTTTTCCTTACACCAGTTAGTTGTTCATTAAAAGATACAATCATAGATAACATTATATCAATCTTCAATCTTTTTTTCTAACACCAGTTAGTTGTTCATTAAAAGATACAATCATAGATTTCACTGTACTGATAGTCACTGTTCTTTACAACAGTTAATTGTTCATTTATTTGAAAGTATCATACATTGGATCTGTGATTGTATCCCAAAATATACCTGTGAGCATTCGAGTAATGTCATGTGCGTAGCCCAGAAATGGTTTTGTTAATCAGACCGTTATCCAACATGTTTCACAGCAGAGATGATAAAATACCCTTTTTTTAACATCTCTTACCAAAGACATTCCTTGCCAAATCTGCATTCTTTGTCAGAGTGGTGACTCTGACAGACAAGACAGTATAGATTATTTCATTCATTTACCTAGCATGGAGTTTAATTACCTATATATGATAGAATTGACTCTATACCTCTTTGTGTATAAAATTATATTGGAACATTTCTAACGAATTGTACAAGACTAGAATTACTCTTTTATCTTTATATTTGCTGAAATTTTAATCATATCAAGGTAAAGTACCTATATGATCCTTGCAAAGCAATGAAATACAATACTACAAATATATGACATCTTACCTACTGTGAACTGAACATCAACTTTTATACAATTTGCTAGAAACATTGCAAAATTATATAACATACAAGACATCAATGCCATACATTTACATCTGCCTACCTAACTTTAAGACACCCTAACTTAATTGCAATCTAACTTTAGGACAGAAGGGCATAGAGAACTGCCTACTTGGTTTATAGGCTATCCTCTATTGGATGTGGTTTAGTTTTAGAAGAAAAAAGCGGTGAGAGTAAAACGGTGATGCTCAATGAAGCAATTGTTCAAAGATGTCTTTTTACAGTCTATTCAAAGAATCAGTCTATTTTCTTGGTGAAGTGATGAGAGTGTAATGCTTCTAAATTATTTAGGATTACAATAGTCTGAACACAAGTGTTAATGACTGAAATTATTAACGAATATTTAATCTAAGAGAAATAGTAACGGAAAGGAGTGAAGCTTCTTAAGGGGATGTAATTGTAATAGGCTACTCTTAGTGAGTGTTCTAGGTGCAAGTCTGTTTCCATTTAGGTGTAAATCGTTTTATTTTTATGTATGTTTTAGATTTTACATAAATTCTTATTTTTGAACATTTTAAAATAAAAACATGTTATTTCTTGTAGGAATGTCGTGTGATTTTTAAACATCATGTTAAATATATGCTTTAATATATTCCTTATAATTTCATTTAATTTATTTTTATAATTTCATGCTTTATATCTGTAAATTAATTAAACTTTTGTTTGTCCATTCTAATATTTATTACAGTTTTGATATTTAATCGTAGCAGATTAAATGATTCGCTTTCTTGCCGTACGATTTCATTCCGAATTTAGTATCCGTGGCAACGGAGTTGTTTTGCTCTAGTCTATTGTTTTTGAATTGATTAGCTGTAAACATTATTAATAAAAAAATAACTTTGAATTAAAATATGTAAAATAATAATATACATGTAAAAAATATATATAAACAAATAAAAAATATAATGCATCTTAAGGTTCGAAGCTTAGCGGTTGATTCATACAGGTTTAACTTCTATATTTGTAAAAACATTATAACTAAACTAATAATTATAACTACTAGGGTCTGGTAAGGGATCTATAATGAAAGGGGCACGCTAGTATGGAAATATTGTCTGTATTTACAAAGTGGCAATCATCACTAATTTCATTAGTAAACTTACGTGGATAGAATCACAGTAAACCTCCATTGTCACTGCACTCTTACTATCAAACAGCATCCTCTCCAGTTCTGATTGTCTAGAGTTATTCATTACTGCCAACTGAACAATAAAACAGTAAAGATTAGGTTAAGAGGTTGACCTAAATTGCCAGTAGTTAAGTTAGTCTAAGCTTTAGGATGGCAATACAAATCCTACATTATTTGTCCTTTCATTCCAAGAATGAATTAGGATATAACTATCTTTCTCTACGGTGACAGTTTCAAGAGGAAAAATCATTCGCTTATTCTTGACAAACATGTTGAAGCATGGAGGCAATAACACATCAACAAAGTGGAGTAGGTTAAACATTCAACAACAACAAATGAGATAGTTTAACAACTTGCTGTCGATGACACAAATGTTGCATTAGTATACACTCTGCAAAAAATAATAGATGTTGTATATGTTGCAGCAGAAACCAGCATAGGATTAATTTTGTACATCCCGTCCAATTTTGTGGGATTGTGATCAATGTATTGAATAAACTTTTTCACTGACTATAAATTTTAATATTATTTGAATCTATCTTTACTTAGGCTTCTAGTGTTTCACTAAACACACTTGAATATATATATATATATATATATATATATATATATATATATATATATATATATATATATATTTAGGTTAGTTTTGGTTGGTAAAGACTATTTAGATTTTTTGGACTAGGAGACTGACAGACTTACCTTGGTAAGAGTCCACTCTGTAGTCTTGAAATAGAAACACATAAAAGCACTTAATGATATATTTCAACCACACAGTGGTCTTTGTCAATCGAAGAGAAAACACAAAAAGAAATATGAGAGAATGAAATAAAATAATTTAATCACAGATTGTGTAGAGTAGAAATCAGATGTCACAGATGCACAGATTATATATATATATATGCATCTGATATATGTTTCCATGAACATATGAGTGATTATAGTTTATATAAGTCTGTCAGGGGAAAAGAGATAAGGCTATTTGGAAAAAAAAAATGAATGGATTTATCTGATGTTGAGGTTAGGGGATTCTCTGGACTTGGTATACCACTGGTATGATAGTTCCCACCTCCTCAGTTCTGAGGGATTGCAATCAGGGGGGAGTGATTTAATTATTTTTTGTGGTATAGCAGTCATCAAAAGTTGTGATGTTGTGACTCGCAGCATGTTGAGCTGTTGGTCTATCCATATTCATAATTTTAACATCATGTCTGTGGCCATTCATTCTGATATTCAGACCATCCGTGGTCAGGCCTATGTACTGTGCTGAGCAAAGTTTACATTGTAGCTGGTATATGACATTTTTCGATGTACAATTATGATGACCCTGTATTTTGAAGACTATTTTTGTTGTTTGGCTGTTGAAACTATTTGCTGAGGGGTGTATTGGACACGTCTTGCATCTAGGTCTATTGCATGGGAAGGAGCCATGAGGAAGTTTGTGTGGTTTCTCTGCATCAGGGTCTGGTAGTTTAGGATGTACTAGGATGTTTTTCAAGTTGGGAGGTTGCTTGTACCAAATTTGCGGTGGACTGCAAATTTGGTACAAGCAACCTCCCAACAATCATTGTAATTTTCATTCCTGATGATGTTGGTACTGTTTACCAACGAAAAGCTTTGAATATAAATTAATAAATATGTTTGTATTTGAATAACCTATGTTGTTTCAAATATATATATATCAGTATGTTACACTGTTATAACATACTAATTATGTTCTAGTATTTTTAGTATCAGTTATATATATATATTTAGGTTTTAATTTATAAATTTTAAATAGTTGAAGTTTTTCATTTTAAGTTGTTCACAAAATAGATGTGTCATTTTTCTTTTTTGCTATACCATAATTTATTATGAAGTGATTATTTCTTAAATTTATGGTTTTTATTTTGTATCAATTGTCTTTTCTTAAAACAATTTTTTGTTTTTCATTTTGTCTTTCCTTATAATGGAAGGGTAGTTATAATATTCTATAGTATAAAATATAAAATATATACAGGCATTTGGTATTGTTATAGGTAGTTTGAATTACTACACATTATAGACGGATATTGCTATCCTAATTGAGTAATATTACACTTACTTATTTCTCTATAACAGTTGTTTAATGGATAAATCATAGAGAAATTAGAAAACAATACTAGTATGATTGAAACAAATACACACATGCTTACACACTCAGCAATATCCTATATATTGAATTTAATTATTTTTTCTTATTAAGAGTTACAATTTAATTTGAACAAGTAGTGTGTGTGTAAGTGGAACCAATGGGCTTAATGCTGTCTCCTGTTAGGGTAAATGCTTAGATAATTTCAGCACCCATATAAAGTTACAAATAAAACAGAAAAATGAAGTAATAAAAAATTATTATAGCGTGCAACAGTTTATTAATTCTTTGCATTTCTGTGTTATATTACTTTTCTGTATTTGCATACATTTTTAAATTTTAGTGCAGAACAAAAATAAGTCAAATTTAAATATAGAAGTTGTAACAGTGCCAAATTGATGGTACAGAAATAGAAAAGTTCTTTTTATTCAGTTATGTAATTATCTGGTTATAATAGTATTAGAAAGTTGGCAAGGAATTTGGCAATAATCTTACAGTCTATTTGCAATAGCAGGGGGGCTGCATCTATTACAATATCTTTAAATGTCTTTTCATTGACGTAAAACATTTATTGCTTGCGAGAATGTTTTGATATTTATATTTTATTGCATTCCTAATATTTGTTTTGTAAATAATTACATCACTCTTATTTTTATTTATAATAGCCTATCACAGTATTGGCAATTTTAGGATCTGAAGCTTTCCTAGCAGAACTCGTTTTCTTAAACCATTAAGGGTTGTATGTAAAATTAATAAAAAATTACATAAATCTCTGTTTTAGGAAATAAATATGCCATGATATGTATTAAAATTTTGACTACCAATTAGTTTAAAATTTTCACAGTTGAGAAACTGCAACCTTGGCCAAATACGGATTGTATTTAACTGTTTAATTAGGAAAAGGTTTACCAATTTTCATCATAAAGCGACTTTTTTTTGTAATTTAATAACAAATAACAATAATACAACAAATATGTTTAAACGTCATATATCTATGTATTTATAAATTCCTTCTATTTGCTCAGACTCTCCTCATATATATCTTGAACAAATTTTCAATCGTTAATTAAATACATTTTTATTCATCCAATCAACTTCAAATAAATTTATTTTAACCTATATTGGTTGATAATTCAATATAGTTTTTTTCAGATATTTATTCAATAATTAAATTATAAAAATTGGTGTGTCTATCCCGATTCAAACTATGAATCTTCATGTTCAAAGTCTAGCGCGCTTTAGCACTGTGCCAAATTTCCAATATCAAGAAATTAATTTCTCTAAGACATATATGAATTTCTTTCTCCCATCTAGTTGTCGTCAGAAGCCTCCATTGTACAACCTTAAGCTATTGCCTTGACCACCACAAAATATCATAAATAGTGGTGTGAGGTTAAAAATGAATTAAACAAATAAAATAAACAGACTGGAAATAAGCGAACAATGATAAGTTTTTTTCTTGACCTCGGTAGGGATTTACTTTTTTAAATAATTTTTTATATTATTTGTTTAAAATACATTTTGTTGAGTGATATTTTTATAAACATTTACAGGGGTTAAGTACATTATATTTAACTCACAAGGTCATGTTTGTAAAACATTACAATATTTTATTGATGATCATGGTGTGGCATTCACCACAGCACTTTCTTCTCTGGCCATAGTAATTTTGCTCACAATTTGTCCCTATCCATTAATAATGATGTCATCTTGATTCATTGCTCTTCCTCGGTTTAATCAAAGAATCCACTTTGAATCAATTCATTTCTCATGAGGCACCTGGGAATGTATGACTAGGGCTCCCATTGTGTTGTTTTCTTCTCTGGCCATGGTAATTTTGCTTACAATTTGTCCCCGTCCATTAATAGTAATGTCATCTTGATTCATTGCTCTTCCTCAGTTTAATCAAAGAATCCACTTTGAATCAATTGATTTCTCATGAGGCACCTGGGAATGTATGACTAGGGCTCCCATTGTGTTGTTTTCTTCTCTGAATATGCATATTTTTCAGATCTTTACAAGGGAGGAATCCATGACACGAAACATCTTTATTTGTATTGTTACCATTGGCTCTTACAATAGACGTGTCAAATTCAACATAAGTCTATTGAAAAAAAAAAACAGTTTAGATCATTAAACATGGTAATCTTAGAAGCATATTTTCCTCAAAAATAACATCTTTTTTGTGTCTTCAGAGGCGGTAACTCATAACAGTTGAATATCGTTGGTTTCATATAGGTAACGCCGGTATAAAGATTCACATGATATCCTTATTTTCTAAAAAGTCTCTGAGCCAAACTCAGTCTATACATAATATTTATGAATTTTGAAAATGTATGTACCTCTGCCCTCTTTTGTATCTTCTAACGAGTTTTCTGTTTGTTGAAGCAAGTGAGTGCTGAGATGTTGAGGAAATAAATTTGCTTGATCTTACAACTACCAATCTCAACACCAAACACAATTTCAAAATATACAGGAAAACCAATAACCACTGACACCGCCATGCACAACACATCTAATTATCCCACTCAACACAAACAGGCTGCATTTAACCATATGTTGCGCTGCGCCTAATGAATAAACCCACGTAACGAAAGGACTGTGAGGAAGAACCTAATACAATAAAATACATCGCTCAACAAAACAGCTACCAACATACACTCATATACAAGATACTCAAGAAAATTAAACATAAACAACACCATCAAACAGCTATAATGACAAGCTACACAAAAACAATAAATATATATCCTTCACTTACCACAACAAACACACACAAAATTGCCTCTACATTCAGACAACTCATTACTAAATATCATATAAAAGACTTTAAGACAACACATACAGCCCTTTCAACAACAAACAAACAAATACAATATATCCAGTATATAGAAAATAACTCGTAACAACTGCCTCAACTTCTACATTGGCCAAACCGGTAGATCATTTAACACAAGATTCAAAGAGCACATCAGTGACATAAAAAATATGTTTCCAAAATTCACCTACGTAATGCATATACAAAACACCCAACACACCTACTCAGACATCTGTACTAATTTAAATATTCTTCCATAGTAAAAAACTAACCACTACAGAGAAATTTGAAATATTCAAACATCACACAACACAAAAACAACATATCTTAACAATTACATTTTGATTCTAATGCCTTATTCCATTATATAGTATACAGGCCGCTTAAACCAAACCCCCTCCATCCTCATAAATCATATGTCCAGCAACCTAGAGCGATCGCCAGTAATAGCGGGTCGGCTTTGTCAATGAAATGATTATTCCAAAACATGTCAGCAAGTAAGTTCCAAAGTATTCATTCAGTTACGCAATAATTACTCGCAATTAACATATGTGATGTTAATTTGTCCGTAATTTGCCACGAAAAACCTTTAAGTAAAGAAAGAACTTCAAACACTGAAATTCATACTTTTGTGAACCTAGAAATAGTTAATGTAGCTGACATGGCTCTAGGGTTAGCACCCAATATTCTAGTAGTCCTTTGGTCCCATATTATGTAGGGACTGCTCTGTGTAGAAAAACACACGTTTGATTTTTTTCACTGTAACCTGAAAATAGTAGGGTAAAAGCTATTCACTCATACTGGTGAATTACCACTAAACCAACAAAAAATATGGCATACTTGGTTTTTATATATTTTGGTTATTTTTAACTAACCTTGAAATTATAACACTTGTAAATATTTTACAAACTTGGCTATAGTAGCACTTACTTATATTTGTTGAGGACAGCCATTTCGGGAGATGTGTCCCATTCTCAACTCTGACTGTAACTGATCTCAAGGTTTTCGTAGGTTAGGGTGGGGGTGGGATATTATGGTGGGGGTGTGGTTGTATTTTGTGAGCATTAGGAGTTATGTTCTCTGAGTTGACAATGGGACACATCTCCCGAAACGGCCGTCCTCAAAAATATAAGTAAGTGCTACTTTAGGCCAGTTTGTAACATATTTACAAGTATTATAGTGAAAACTAGTAGCTCACGTGAAGATGGAATCAACAAATATAATCTTAAAACTCAGGATGGTAAAAACTATCACTGCTTGTCTGTTAAAAGGTTTATTTCTAAGTAAAAATGTAAACTCAGTAAAAAAGTGTCATTATTAAGTGTAGGTATTCTGTATTAAGTGGTAATACAAGAGATTAAAAATGGTTCTGAATATTTACACTTCTTTGCAGTAATATTATACTAAAGAAATAATTGTAAATTTTGTTTCTCCCTCATAGTTTATTCTATAAAAATTTGTTTTTAATACCTAGAATTTATTTTAATAAAATACAAACTAATAATTTAAAAAGTTAATTTATTTTATAAGTTTATTCTGTATTTGATTTTGTGTATCATTCCTAATAAAACAATTTTATTCCAGGTAAAACATTTTGATCGGAAGCGGTCATATCTACAGTTTAAGGAGAAGATAGAAAAACATGGGTACGAACCTTTAAACGAAGAAAGATCGATATAATAAACTCTATTTAGGCTTTTGTTATCACTAACATACTGTACATTATTTGTAACATATAATATAGTCAAAAATACATCTGTTGATGTCTAATATTAAACCTATGATTTGTTTTTTCTTCTCATTACCTCATTTATTGATTTTTAAAACTCGACTTTGCATGTCTAGTAAATTAATTCACTCCCACCTACATTCTAATGAAATATATTATCAAGTGCTTTAATTTCTTAAGCTTATACATTCATTCTTATAATTTAATAGTTTTGCATTATGTTTATTGTACTTGAATTCTATCATAACACTATAGTTAATTTATTTTCAGGAATTTTGAAAATGCTAAATTAACTTGTCCTTGGTTATATTAATCAATAGGTAAGGGAATATAGTATGAAGGTAATGTTTATATATAATTAATAACATAAAGCAATAAATCAAAGAATCATAGCGATTGTTTAGCACTTGTTGACATCTGTTTAAATACATTTGGCTCCTATAAAACTTTATTGACCTTCGTAGGTGCTAATATTATTTTCAACACAAGATTCTTTACAACAGCTAATTCCCATGATCTTCTTTTTCACTCATTATTTATTGTGGATTCTCCACCTGTGTTGAAAAGTATGCAACATATTTTATTGAGCTTTAAGAAAAAATGCCTCTTATTAAACCAAAATTGATAACTTCAAAGTTTGATTTAAACACAGGAATTTACAACTAAAAAGGCCCAATTTTATGGCTCAAATCACAAGAGACGCAGAGTGTTATCACATTACGCTGATTGTAGGTATCAAGAGAAAAAAATTAGTGTTCAGTTACATATTTTCATCCTAGAGGTTGTTATATATTAAAATTTAGACTCAGTGTTTAATGAATACAAGTCTCTCAATTATTTTGTAATGTTTGTTTTTAATCTGAATTTCTTATCAATTAGATACAGTCAATTCCTTGTGTCTTCAATGTTAGAGCAATCAATAAAATTTTCACTCTGTAAATTAAATTTCACACTAATAAGAAAATAGTATTAAAATGGGGTAGAAAAGTTAGAATGTTCACTAAACAATATTAAATGTTTTAAACTTGCCTATAGTAGCACTTACTTTGCTTGTTGAGGACGGCCGTTTCGGGAGATGTGTCTCTTTGTCAACTCAGACCGTAAAAGTATCTCAAGGTTTACGTAGGTTAGGGTGGGGCCGGATATTTTGGTGATGTGGGTGTATTTTGTGTGTATTAGGAGTTATGCTGTCAAAAAGTGCGTGTGAATTGTAATGTAATTGTGTATTGAGTATGTGTGTAGGGTGTAGTTTGAAGTGTCTGTATATTTCGTATTGTTCGGTTGTGTAGCGTTGGTTATTTCTGTGTTGTTTATGAAGAATTTGTAGGTTAGATGTTATGTCTATGTAGTCATGTTTTGTGGAGTTGAGATGATCGGCGAAGTTTGATTGGTAGTTATTGTTTTTTAGTGCTTTTATATGTTCTTGGTAACGTGTGTGGAATGACCTCCCTGTCTGGCCTATGTAAAAACTGGGGCATAAACTGAAAGTTAGTTTGTAAACTCCAGTGGTGTTGTAAATGTCGTTGATATTGTTATTGGGTTTAAATTGTTTGTTGAGAGTGTTGTGTGTGGAGTAAGCTATTTTGTAGTTGTATTTTTGTAGTGTGTTAGTTAGATTGTGGGTTTTGGATGATCTGTATGGTATTGATAAGTATTTTATGGGATTGTCATCTTGTGTGTTTGTATTTGGGTTATTATGTTTATATTTTAGGTGGTTGTATAATTTGTCAATCATTGTTGGGTTGTATCCGTTCGTTTGTGCTATATATTTTATGGTGTTTAACTCCTGGTAGTGTTCATCTTTGTCTAGCGGTGTTTTAAGCAGGCGATATATCATGGTGTTGTAAGCAGCTAGTTTATTTTGGTGTGGGTGGTTTGAGGAACTGTGTATGGTCGTAGTAGTACTAGTGGGTTTTCGGTATATGTTGAATTTATGTGTTTGTTTGTCTGTTCGTTTAATTGTAAGGTCTAAGAAGTTAAAGGAGTTTTGTTGTTCTGTTTCGATGGTGTATGTTAGTTTTGGGTGTATGTAAGATGAACACTACCAGGAGTTAAACACCATAAAATATACAGCACATACACCATCGAAACAGAACAACAAAACTCCCTCAGCTTCTTAGACCTTACAATTAAAAGAACAGACAAACAAACACATAAATTCACATATACCGAAAACCCACCAACACTAATACGACCATACACAGTTCCTCAAACCACCCACACCAACATAAACTAGCTGCTTACAACATCATGATATATCGCCTGCTTAAAACACCGCTAGACAAAGATGAACACTACCAGGAGTTAAACACCATAAAATATATAGCACAAACGAATGGATACAACCCAACAATGATTGACAAATTTTACAACCGCCTAAAAAATAAACATAATAACCCAAATACAAACACACAAGATGACAATCCCATAAAATACTTATCAATACCATACAGATCATCCTAAACCCACAATCTAACTAACACACTACGAAAATACAACTACAATATAGCTTACTCCATATACAACACTCTCAACAAACAATTCAAACTCAACAACAATATCAACGACATTTACAACACCACTGGAGTTTACAAACTAACTTGCAATTCATGCCCCAGTTTTTACATAGGCCAGACAGGGAGGTCATTCCACACACGTTACCAAGAACATATAAAAGCACTAAAAAACAATAACTACCAATCAAACTTTGCCGATCATCTCAACTCCATAAAACATGACTACATAGACATAACATCTAACCTACAAATTCTTCATAAACAACAAAGAAATAACCAATGCTACACATCCAAACAATACAAAATATACAGGCACTTCAAACTACACCCTACACACATAC
Organism: Prosapia bicincta; assembly: GCA_036971475.1. Classification (NCBI taxonomy): domain Eukaryota; kingdom Metazoa; phylum Arthropoda; class Insecta; order Hemiptera; family Cercopidae; genus Prosapia; species Prosapia bicincta. The sequence goes on along the minus strand of JBAIZL010000035.1, from coordinate 6,565,023 downwards.
TCAATACACAATTACATTACAACTCACACGCACTTTTTGACATCATAACTCCTAATACACACAAAATAAACCCACATCACCAAAATATCCCACCCCCACCCTAACCTACGTAAACCTTGAGATCAGTTACGCTCTGAGTTGACAAAGGGACACATCTCCTGAAACGGCCGTCCTCAACAAGCAAAGTAAGTGCTACTATAGGCAAGTTTAAAACATTTAAAAGTGTTTAGTGATTACTAGTAGCTCACGAGAAGATGGAATCAACAAATGTTAGAATGTTCATTATATTAAAATAATCAATAGACTAAAATCATGAACAAGATACCATTATAGAGAAACAGTTTGTTTTAATTCCATTTAAATTATGGTTTTTGTGTAAAAAGGGAAAGTTTTTGGAATTAATACTGTTTCCCCTACAGATGAAAGGAAAAATAAAAATAACCCACTTTTCAAGTTTTTGCAAATTTAATAGTTTTAAAATGTTTTTTAAAAATCATTTTCAGATTGATCAAATATGTTATATTACAGTGTTCACTTCAATAGTTTCATGTAAATTCTGTTTTATGTAGTCTATATGACCAATAAACTTTTTTTTAAACAGTATTTCGAATCATGAAGTTTGTTTTTTCTTATTGTTTTGTGTTATTCCATTCTATAGATTTTATATATTTTTAATGTGTAGTGTAGTATCTGCTGTGTTTTTATGCTCAACATGTGTCGAATACAAGGCCTATAAACTTCCAACACCGAACTTGCCATTACTATGCCAAGTAGACATTATAATAAGTAGGAATGGGCTGATTCCAACTCTCAATTACAGGAATTGTCGATTCTAATTATATGGAGTAATCGTCAATACTCAATTGTCCATTTATTAAATTCTCTACTCCGATTCTTATTTTTGTAGCTGTTAAAACACGTTTGTGGTTTAATTTATTGGAAAAATAATTCATTATTAGTTAAGTCTTATTTATGTATTACTTGTTCTAAAGGAATTAAACGATTCAAGCAAATTTCGATTTGATGTAACAAAAATGTTATTATTATTTATGACGCAACAATAAAGACGATCGAAGCATTTCTGGTTCATTTGTTTGTGACCTCACATATTGCTCTGTTGTCCCGCTCATCTTACTCTTACTCAGGTGGGCTCAACTCTTACTCTCTCTCTCTCCCCGTCTCTGGCCACCATCGCTTTATTGATGTCAAAACCAAACAAAATTAAGTGTAGTTCCAATTTCCCCAGTTACACAAACTGAAATGTACATTACTGAAATTATATTGTAACTGTGAACTGAATGTCACATTTGTAATTTTAAATAAATCATTACTTTCATCTGATATGTTTGTCAATCATGCTTTCAAAAATTCATATAAGGTTGAAAGTTTTGTGTAGCTTATTACAATAAAATTGAACTTTTAAAAGGCTTTACCATTTGACCAAGATATTAACTAAATTATTAGAGAATATTATGTAGGCCTATATAACTTTAAAGAATCGAGAATTGGAAGAAAAGTTTTAGAATCGAGATCGAAATTGGAACAAAAAATTTTAGGTATCGGCCCATCCCTAATAATAAGTATATTAAATTTCATTGGATTCTGATGTTTTATTCTACCTGGGTAGCGTTTTTATAATCTTGTCTTGATTTTCTTGTTTTAAATCTTGAAATCTTCTCTTGATTTAATAAGCTTCTGATAGGCCGATCAAATTGAGCAATGAACTTGCATTAAATTTTGTAAACTGCAAATCGAATTGTCTGTAATGATTCATGGAACTTATCTAAAAGCAATCACCTAAGAAAAACACTAGTTTTTATTTGAAGTGGTTGAGCAGGACAAATTTTGGGAAGCAAAACAATAAAATTATTAATGTTGAAAAAACATGATTAATCATTTACAAAAGTTGATTCCAAGTAGCCATATTTTTTAAAATATTAGTTGACAAAAGTTTGAGTTGTAGATCACACAAGCTGCTGCATCACAACTTCACTTGCAAGAGCCTGTGTAGTGTTTAATTAACTGAAAACTCCACAGATTTTTACTAAAAATAGTAAAGCCATCACCTAATAATAACCAATAGAGCTTGCTTCATTTAGCTTTGATTGATTTTACTTTGATCCAAAAATTGATGTTTTGGATTAAAGATCACCATTTTGCAATTGTCGAAAATAAAAATTGTGAAAGGCCCTGTCTAAATTAAGGAAATGTATATTTTGGACACTTTCTAGGCATGGAAATTCAATATCATTTTTATAATAATACACATAGTAACTATTTTATAGGAGGTGTTAATGGCTCATCTAAATAATTTTCCTTGTTCAACTCCTTGTTCTGGTTGAAATTCTGATTCCACTTGATATTTTATTACGGAATGTACAATCTTTTCTATATTTGAGATTACACTTCAACATATATGTTCTATATAGTTTTAATTAAGCAAAATAGTGTACCATTTATCTTTAAAAAAATAATTTTCCTCCTTTTTAACCTGGTTTAGGTTTGAAAACATTTTAAAAAGAGTTCAAAGCATTTTAATACTTTCAGATTATCTTATGTAAACTTATGAATTGTGTTTGCCTATTTTATTTTAAACTGTTTATAATTAATTCTAAAGTAAGCAGCTATAACTTTAAGTGAATGTACAAAGAACATATACAGTCTTTCTGTTTCATTAGTTCTACTGAATCCTTCAAGAGAAAACGTAACTCCTAGTTTGTAAACTAGGAAAACATAACACATTATTCCTAGTTTGTTCATACAGTACTCTTACATTTTTTTTTTTTTTTTGCTGAGTTATATACCTACCGCCTAGTTATATAAATCATCCATCTTCAATGCCAAAGTGATTTCAATTTAAAACACCATTAATCACATAGTTATTTCAACACTTTTAAAATGCTATCACCAAGTAGCTATTAAAACTATGAGTAATGCCTTTATTTCTATTTATAGGAAATTTGTTTGTGAATAGAATTTAAAATATTTTTATAATTATTTGTTTCATTCTTAAATTGAGCTACCAGTATTTAAATTAAACACTTAAAATTAAAAACCAAGGGGCAATATAGTATTTATTTTGATGTTATAATGAGACCTTGCATTTTGGGAGATGCTCCTTTACCACTTGGACTGTGAAAAAAGGCGCATCTCCCAAAATAGCCATCCTCATTTTAATGTCAAAAAGAGATACTTAAACAAGTTTTTTTATATTTTAAAATATAGAAGGGAATTCTTTCCATTTCCACAAAAGAATTGATATATTTGCATTTTTTAAATAGAATAATGAGGTCAGATAATTTCTTACACAATTTTTTTTTAACTTTGTAATCAAATTTACCTAGGAAGTAAAACTTATTAAATATTGAACTTTTTAAATTTATTTTTATGTAGTGAGATCTGTAATGAAATTGAATTTGATATTTATAGTAAATTATAATATGTGTAAATATAAATATAATTTATTTACACAAAAATAAGAAGTCTATTATAATCATCTCACAAATCTACCTCCATTAATTGTTTAGTTAATAGATTTATCAAGAACATAGTTGAAAAAAAAAACAAAATTTGTGGACAAAAAAATACTGTATTGAGAACATAAAAGAAATTTTGAAATAAAATAATTTTTTTGTATCAATAATGGGAATTTCTTAACTAGTAAAAATTGAATTTTCAACGCAAAATATAAAATACAAGAAAAGGAGGTAAAAGTTAATACATAATATATATTAATTTTAGTTGAGTACAGAGTGGGCTGAGTGAAGGGCAAGGAGGGGAATTCCCTACTCCCTTTCCCCTTTTCTGTTACAGATGCCAGCCTGTTAATGCTGGTAATATCAGAATATATCACTGAAAGTTATACATCTAACTAAAACAAGTGCTATACATTTTTGTCTTTCCTGAGTCTATCTGGCAAAGATGATACACCTGGAGAGGGAAATGCACGTGCTACTTTCCATGCATGCCCTACTTACACTCCATACTGACTAATTGTCTATATAAGGGACTCTCAAAAGGGGGACATAGGTATTCAGGGAGAGTGGTTAAGTGCACTGAAACTGCCTACAGACGAGAGGTGTTTGTCTTCAATTAGGTGTACCTGTTGGTAGACTGTGATATTTGCATACTGAACTACGTCGTTATTTGTAGAATGTTTAGGCTTGATAGACCCTTTTTACTGAGTTATGGTCTCTGTGCTTCAAGATAACATTTCTGATCCATAGGTAAGATCTTAATTTATTATGGTCCTTTCCTCCATTTTATTGTGAAACTAAATACATGTCTGTCTGTGTGTGTATATATATTCTTAACACGTTGGCTGCGGCGGAAGCCTATCGGCTTTCGAGTGGGTGCTTCTCAGGTGCGGCAAAAGCCTATAGGCTTCTCTCGTCTATATTCGTTACATGTCGAGTTTACAACTTGCTTTAGTTTGCTGTTTCTCTTGCAGCGTGGTGGGTGTGTACATGTGTTCCTTGTGTAGCAATAATTTTTTTTTTATTTCGCTTACCAAAGGACGGTATATTATTTATTTGTTTTTGTAAATAAATAGTGTTAGTTTTAGTGTTTTATCTCTGTAAAATAATGCTGGTACATCTAGGGACATTGTTTTAAATGTAAATAGCGCTTTGAACGATGTTGGTGACTACTCCGAGATTAGTTCCGGTGATGAGTCCAGTGACATTGTTGCCGCCGATCTATGTGGTGAACCTATATCTACAGACAATGAAAGTGAGTCAGATGGTGATTCAGTAAATTACAACCCTACTTGGTGTCATTATAACACTATTGGTATGAGAGACATACCATTTACTCGACAGAATATATATATAACAATAAATAGGCAAAAGTGTAATTTTTTTACAATGGTATCTTCTAGCGGTACTGTGAAAGCCTATCAGCTTTCGATAACTGTGACATCATAATATTAGCTGAAAAGCATTCAAAATGTTTTTTTTTTCTGATAAATTATTTATTTCATTATTATTTACGATATATGTCAATAAATAGTCATAAGTAAAATTTTTCTTACAATGTGACCTTTTAGCAGCGCTGCGGAAGCCTATTGGCTTTCGAAAATTATGACCATATTATCACCTGAAAAGCATTGAAATTATTTTTTTCTGAAAACTGTCTTTTTTCATTAAATTTAATAAAAAAAAATTGTAAACAAAAATTTCAGGACCGGTACAAGGTATGCCCCTAGGCAGCGAACGTGTTAAACAAAGTTAAGAACTATGAAGCAAAACAGAGAAAAATATAAGGAATTGAATAAAATTGATTCCGAAGAAATCTTAAAAGTCACGGTGTTGGTTATGGATTTTGGACTGTATACTACTCTACTCAGCTGATTACCTTTATAAATAAATGAACACCTCAATGAAGTATAAATAATATTCGAGCTGGTTTGTGAGTGAAAGTTATAATTAAATAATAAAAATATGGTACAACTCACAAATATACAATTTTTTATTTCAAACGCGTTTCAACGACTACTTTGTCGTCATCCTCAGTGAAAATACACAAATGAAATTAACTAAAATATATATATATATATATATATATATATATATATATATTAAACATAACCTATAAAGTTTTAGCAAAAGTAAAAACTTTTGTGTATTTTCACTGAGGATGACGACAAAGTAGTCGTTGAAACGCGTTTGAAATAAAAAATTGTATATTTGTGAGTTGTACCATATTTTTATTATTTAATTATAACCTCAATGAAGGTTAAATTGTTGACAGTTGTTAATGTATAGTTAAGAATCGAGTAACTAAAGATTACATAAACCTTTCAAATTACATGTCACTCTCACCACTTAACGGAAGTAGCGTCAACAAAATGAAACGCGCAGTGTAAGCACTCCCCATTGCCACTCTTGAGGGTTACAGGTCCTGGATGCCTACTATTTTATCTCAAGGGCATAAAATGAACAGGTTGGTTACAGTTATTGAGCTTAAGTTGGTTTTCAATGCACAGTTAACAGATATCTAGCTCTATCCTTGCACAATACCTAGTTCTAATAGTAAGTTTAACAAGATAGTTGATATTAGATATTCCTGTGTTAGTTTTTTTCTATTTTAAAACTGCATGAAAAGCGGTTTTGTACATAAGTGAATGTTTTTAAAAAATTAAGTAAACACTCTAGCAACTTAGCATGTGCTAGCAGGTAGCATTCATCAACCAAAAAGTTAGCAATAGGTTTTAAATAGTTTAAAAAATACACATGAATTAATCAGCAACATCAAGGTCATTACAACAACCAACCCTTTTGTACAGTTTCATCTGGCCTCAACTAGTTTACTATTATGTTTTATTTTTTGTATACAAGGTTTTTGGTATGAAGCCTCAACAATTCATTTACATTAATTTTATATTTTATTCATACTCAAATTTCTAGACATAAATTATAGTTTATTTCCTAATCTCACATTTTAACTTCATTGGTTTTACTTCCTATGATATACAGAAAATTTTTGAAAATACAATTTTAATTTATAAAACATTTTTAATTAATTTTTTTTTAAACCTAATGAAACATGTTTATTATTTTACTAGGTAATCATCCCCTCTCACTAGCATGTTAATTTCCCTCTATAATCAAAAATATAATGTCTTAAAATTAATTTATAGTTTTTGCAAATCATTCGTATTGCAGTAGCATTTTAATTAATTATTATCATTAAACCCTTTAAATGTTTTAAACTTCCCTATAGTAGCACTTACTTTGCTTGTTGAGGACGGCCGTTTCGGGTGATGTGTCAATTTGTCAACTCAGACCCTAACTATTATCATTTTCGGGATTGTGGGTAGGCATCTCTGTTCCCACAGTAGGGAACAGATCTATTTACAAAAGCCGCCTTGAGCAGCCATATGAGAGGTTTCCTCCCTCTCTGTTATTAATATTACAGTTATTGTTTTAGTATTAAGAGTTTCGAAAATTCTAGAAGAAAATATCGAGAAACAAAAGGAAAAGGCTAGTCCATCATTGAAGATCCTATTATCACTAACTATTGAGTCAATGCATTCCTTTAATAGTTAAACAGTTCTAAATTAATATTTGGTTTAGTAAAAACCATTTAAATGCAGATTTTGAAAGGTACTATATTTGTTTCGAACAAAATGTGTACAGCACTGTTCACCATGATCTGACAGTTAGGATTTTTAATGATCACATGAGTTTGTAGAAATATTAAAGCCAGTAATAAAGTGTGATACTATAGCTATGGTTCTGAGGCAAAATCACAAATTCTACTTCCTTGACAACAAACTTGATGCTGTGTGAAGGTTATTTGACACTTTTCTTTGAACATTGAAGTGCTAAGATCAAGTCAGGCACAAATTTGCTAAAACACTACTATTAAACATTTGTAACCACTTTTGTAAACCACTAGATAATAACTGGTTATTTTAATGATGTGGCTACACTGCAAACCATGCCCATTGTGTAAGTTGTCTGTGTGCAGTAAGTCCTTGTTCTTTGTCTTTGTAGCAATTTCTGACATAAATATGGTTTATAAAAGCATGTTTTATTTTTCATTAGAAAATTATATATTTTTTTTGTATCTGTCCATGTAACATATTGTAACAATGGATTTAACTCAAAGAAAATGTCCAAAAATTTTCTCTCTTTCTGAACATTGGACTAGAGAAAACCTCAGTTTTTTAGTGCTGCATTGAAGGCACTTGGGACATTGGATGCTATTTTAAATTAAATTTCAAGAAACTTAGTCCTTGCAGCTCAAAAGGAAAATGTTGCTATAAAAGATAAACCACTGCGATACAGGATTGGCTATTAGTGAGAAAAAATAAACTAAAACTGAAATTAACTACTATTGACCTAAATCAAGAGTTTGCAGCCAGGGGTACAAATTTCCATGCAGCAACTTTAAGATGCTGACTTTTTAATACTAGACTTAATACTAGCTTAATCACCAGCTAAAAAAAACTTTTGGCACCAGAAATAACGAAAAAACGTATCTTATTGGGCATTTAACACATGCTTACAGATCTATTGAAGACTGAAAAAAGGGTATGTTTTCCGATGAGTCACAATTTGATGTTCAGGAGTTTTATACATTCAAAAACCAGCACACAAAAAATCATCACTAGTATATATTTATCAGTCAGTTAAACATACCTAGAAACAAATGTTTTGGGGTTGTTTCACTTCTGTTCATTAGTTGTAAATGTTCATTTGCAGATGGTATCAAAATTCTTAAGTCAAAGGTTGTACCACAACAAAAAACATTTCTTTATGGTAATTAGGTGTTCTGTAATTGTGTATACCATAATTTGTGTGTTTAGCGCTTTGCCATACTGCCAAGTAAGTGTAAACATTTTTTGAACAAGAATACATACAAGTTTTCTTGAATTTTGTAGTCCATTACGTTCGGTGAATCTTATTAATCACTTAAACAATAGTTTATGACTATCCGAACTTTATATTTAGTAAATTTGTTAAAACTTACTGAGACAGAACGTTTTCGATCGCTATGTGCCGATCTTCATCAGTGTCTTCTGCTTGGAGATGTTTGGTCAAGCGGTGATGGTTTTAAAGGTAGGTTTTCGAAAATATAAACATATTAAACGAACAAACGCAATACAAATCACACATACTCTTTGATACTATCAAAAACCTACTTTTAAAACCGTCACCGCTTGACCAAACATCTCCAAGCAGAAGACGCTGATGAAGATCGCCACATAGCGATCGAAAACGTTCTGTCTCAGTAAGTTTTAACAAATTTACTAAATATAAAGTTCGGATAGTCATAAACTATTGTGTAAGTGATTAATACAAGTTTTGTCGTAACGACATAATTCAACAACCAATTGAAAATCTTTGGCAAATAGTAAAAGAACCCCTACATGGCAATAACATCTGAATTTCCAGATTCTTCTAATCTTTATTTGTCCAGAAGATCTTTAAATGATATAATTTGGAGAAACTATAATTTTTTCAATTCAGAAGCATTTTTTGGAAACTTAAGTGATCTTACTGTTATAAAGCTTGGAAAATAATCGGGTGTTGTTTATGGCAACAAGCGATGAGAAGGAAATTCATTTCCTTCTCAAAATGTTGCCTTCTTTAATATATTCAAAGTTTCTGTAGCTGTCCTTGGAACTTGGAATTTCGCAAAGGGGGTTTTCACTTCTAGAAACTTAATGTGCCTAATCTTTGATGAAATCAAGCCTAAAATAGTAAACTAATGCCTCAACTACTAATGTAGTGTGGATAATGAAAATGAAACAGGAGCAGAAAATTCTAACAGCCTCTTTTATGGGAATATTATGAAGGCTTTTTCCATATAGGTTAGCAATGAGTTGCTATAAATTGTCCTGCATATTAAATCTCCAGTTATCTTTTAAACATCAGAAGTAATTTAAATTGGTATTGTTTCAACTCTTCTTGTTTGAAGTCAGAAATGTATGGTTATCATGGCACTGAAATAATAAGGGCCTTAGTAATTAGAGTGATCATGGTGATTGCTCCCTAGTGCGCCAGCTGGAGTGGAGACCATTACTGTTTACTACTATTGGAAGTTCTAGGAGGATAAAGATAAGCTATGTTTCATGGAAAAAAGTAAAACTTCGGGTTCATGTATCATTTACTGAAGATAAGACCTTCAAGGCCTTAAAACTGTTTAATGTCAAGTTGACAAAAACATTTGTCCAGTTGCTTTTACTACAGCCAAGTTGTTCTGTGCAAAAAAAGCTGGTCTGTTCATAACTTTTTCACACAAAAAAAAAAAAAATACAGATGCAAATGCTAAAGCATATGGTAGGTTTTAAAATAGATTTGAAAATCAAGGTCAATGATATACCACAAATACTATTTAATTTTGAAATTCTAATAAATAATTGCTGTTAATGGTATCATATTTATCATTGTTATTAATTTCCGTTTAAAGGTTCCTTATATTCAAACTGGCCATTGTCAATTCCATCCAAATAAATTGTTACTTCAGTGTGAGTTTTTTTGTGTTTTAGATTGTCGTCATCAACAAATACTGCGACATTATCTACTGTAGTGTCAACAACACCAAAGCGCTACAGACTTTATAAACATCTGGTAAGTTTAAGAAAGCATAAATGTGGTATTAATTAATTATTACGTTAATGAAGTGGTTATGGATATGAATAAGGTTCAGTCTGACAACCAGTTCCATTAGTCCACTTGTTTTATGGGCTATTTACATACAGGAGAGTACTCAAAACCACACCCATCCCCCTAAAGTGGCCCTTCTGGTTTTACATTTTCAATAACTTCAGGGATACCAACTGTAAAATATATTAATCACTTAAACAATAGTTTATGACTATCCGAACTTTGAATTTAGTAAATTTGTTAAAACTTACTGAGACAGAACGTTTTTCAATCGTTATGTGCCGATCTTCATCAGTGTCTTCTGTTTGGAGGTGTTGGATCAAGCAGTGACGATTTTAAAGGTAGGTTTTCAATAGTATCAAAGAGTATGTGTGATTTGTATTGTGTTTGTTCATTTAATATGTTTGTACTTTGTGTGTCTGTAAATTTCATATTGTTCTAGTGTGTTGAGATGTGGTCCTTTTTTGTTGATGTGTAGGATTTCTAGGTTTTGGTAAATGTCTGTGTATTTGTGTCCTGTATCTTTTATGTGGTTGTAAAATGTTGAGTTGGTGTTCTGTTTGTGTTCTTCGACTCTTTGTTGATACTATCGAAAACCTACCTTTAAAACCGTCACTGCTTGACCCAACACCTCCAAACAGAAGACACTGATGAAGATCGGCACATAGCGATTGAAAACGTTCTGTCTCAGTAAGTTTTAACAAATTTACTAAATATAAAGTTCGGATAGTCATAAACTATTGTTTAAGTGATTAATAAGATTCAACCGAACGTAATGGACTATAAAATTCAAGAATGTTACACTTCTACCATTTTCAGTACTTAGAGGCTTCTTGGTTCACTTGTTTCTTTCTATTACTTCATTATGTGTTTTGATGGAGTTAAAGGTTTTTACATTGTGTTATGTGTTTCATTATTTCTTCTAAACATTTACAGTTAAACATTTTTAAAAATGTCTAGGACTGAGTGGAACATTGATCGCTCTGTTAACCAAACTGGTAAATGCTGCTATTTTATGTGTATAACAATGGTTGGAACTATTTAAAATATATCTATTATTATTATTAAGTTTCCTGTAAATATCAAATTCTAATTTGTCATGATTTTTAATATGCAAAATATCTAAAAATGGTAAGAAACGTTTTTATAAGGAAATTAATTATAGCAAAGGAGTGGCTAGATATAATGTTTTTGAAACCAAAATTGTAGACAATATTGTTAGGAAACAAAGATTAAAATATGTTTTAAGCATATCTACCACTCTTCAAAAAGAAGTTTAAAAATGTAACTATATTAGTTTACCTTTTGATAATATTTTAGCAAAAGGGTTAGATTTTATTTTTAAAAAGGTAAATGTTGAGATAGCCTATAAAACTCAAAATAAACTCAAGCATTTATTATGTAACCCGAAAGATAAAATTCCAATGCTGGAAAAATCAGGTATTTATAAGATAATTTGTAGTACTTATAATAAGATGTATATAGGTCAAAAAAAAAAAAAAATTGTAACTAGATATAAAGAACATCTTGCGCATATAAAATATGATAGACCTGAGAAATCAAGTGTAGCAGAACATGTCCTTAGTAATCAGCATTAATTAGATAAAAATGTTATTTTAGCTAAATGTATAAATTCAACAAAGTTACTTAATAGTTATGAAAGGATTTTTATAGTCAAATCAAATTGTAAATTAATGAATGCAGATAAAGGGCATATCCCTAATTCACCTTTATATACTTTACTTTAACAGCCTTCTTCAAATATGGCACATTAATTTAATTAGTTTTATTTTATTTACTGTTATTAGCTGTATTTTTTATTATGTATGTATTATTATAGTGTACTTTTTGACATGGCCTATTTGGTTCAAGATGGTTGATCGTTATTGGTTGAGGGCGGAGCTTACCTCATGCCTATATATAGCGACCATAGAGAACGATTGGTATCACTCTAGTTTGTAACATCTTGTTTGCTAGATTGTAATTTTGTAATAAGACCCTCTGATGACGATGACATGGTCATCAAAATGTACATAAGGGTTTGTTTAATCTTAAGTAACTTGTTTTATTTGTTATCTTTTATTATTTTTGTGGTATTGAGGTTCTTTCCAATATTTTCATTGTAATATATTGTACCACTGTGCTCTTGATATTGTGTAAAGGTATATTAAAGAAATTCCATATTTATTTTCATCTTCAGATCAGTTTTTGTATGTAGGAGTAGATCAAATTGAGTGAGTAGTTTCTAAAATGGGTCCATATGTGGATGCAACCTTGCTGAATGTAGAAGTGAAAGTATTTTCTCTACATGTTGGCATAATACAGAAACAACATTATCAGTTTGATCTATGTGCCAAAAATTATCTGAAGACCAAAATAAACTTTTTTTTTAAATAAACACAAATTCAGTTTTTAATTACATAAATTATACTTGACTGGTAAATCAACCATCTTTTTCCCTTGATTTTGAAAACTGTTTTAGAAATATCATAATTTGATATTTAAAAAGATTAAATGAACATAACATTTTATTATCCATATCTTTTATTTGATTCGTATTACACTTTTGCTATTACTTTTAAAAAGTCTGGTCGCAAGTAATAGCAAAAATGTAATACGAATTAACAACCAGTTCGTCATGAACAGCAACAAGATTTCGTAATTTTATTTAGTATTTAAGTTTTATGTCTATTTTTAAGTAAGTAGAAGACAAAGTGTTATGTCTGTTTTGTAACTGTTTTCAGTGACCAATGTCAACTAAATCAGATGCATTGACTGAATTGAAATCTATATCAGCCACAATATGGCAAGCATTAAAAGAGAAAAATTTTCAGATTTTACAGGCAAAAGATTTCAGGGTAAGTTTTAATAATAAGTTTTTATATAGTAGAAAAATAATAATTGCAGCAGCCATTTTATTAATACTTCTCAAATTCATACAAAGTTGTTTTAAAAATATTTACAAACATTCCTTTTAACATATTCACTGCTATCTAAACATGATGCTACAGCAAATACTGAAATGTTATATTTTATGTAAACATGTTTATCTTTTGAAATTTGTTAAATATGCATTAGTCATTCTATGTGGAAATTGACCATCTAATAATAAAAATTTTTTTGATGTATTTAATTTTAAAGTTAGGAAATGGGCATTGTTTGATGTTTATTGTCAAATCTATAAGATATTAATATAAGTTATATGTCTTTTTACCCAATTACTTTAAAACTTCCAATCGTTGGTTTGTATATCTTGAGGTTTTTAATAAGACTTACCAATTTACTTGGAGAAAATGACTACTTACTAATATTTCTCATCATGTGTGTTTCTCACTTGGTCAGTGTATTGTTTATTGCTATAGTCACGGACAAGACAGTCCGCTCAAGTCAGTTATGTTATAGTGAGTCTGTGGTGTTTTGGTGTTCTGTGATATGTTGTTTTTATGAGAGTAGTTTTTTATTATCTATTAAAATGTAGTGTTCGATTGCAAGTGTTCTTTATCATATTTAGTATGTGTTATGATAAGTTTTTGTGGTGTTTGTATAGTTTGAAATATCTTGCTGTTTATTGCTTTTATTGACAAAACAAAGAAGTTCTACTTTTGTGTAATTATTGGTGTATGTGTTTAGTGTGTTTTGTATAGGTGTGGTGATATTTGATTTAGGTTCTGTGTTTTTGATGTTATCTGTGTTCCTTGAATCTTGAGAAGTTTCTCCGTTTCTTCTATGTAGAAGTTTATACCATCATTACATGTTTGTAATGATCCTTTTCTATTGTATTTGTTCTGAAGTGTTTTTGTGTTGAGTAGATGATTTTTGGTTGTGTTGGCTATTTTGAAGATAACCTTTTATTTAGGTTTTTGGAAGGATGACGCTAATGAAGCTAATTTTGTGGTGTATGTCTAGGTTATGTACTTTTTTGTTTTTGTATGTTGTTGTGTGTATGTGTGGTTTTATAGATAATATATTGACTACCAGGTTCTGTTTTTATTTGTTTTTAAGCAATGTATTTTATTGTGTTGAGATTTTTGTTCTGCCTTTGTTGTTCATAGATATGTGTTTTCGTCGGTGTTTCATAGAGGAGAAATTAGTATGTGTTAAAGAGGGTAGTTGGATTGTGTTTGGTATTACTCTGTCTGTGGTGGTGGGTTTTCTATATATTTTTAATTTGTATTTATTGTTTTGTTTAGCAATTGTGAGGTCCAAGAAGTTGATTGTGATCTGTTGTTTGGTTTTATATTTACCTTTGAGTATGATTAAGAATCTCCTAGGATTATGAATTGTTAGTGTTTATGTTGTGTTTTTCCCAAATACTTTCACAAAATAATTTATAGATATGCGGATGATTTCATATTCTACGTAAGAAGGTTAGGTCAACTACATCTAGCCCTATTTTTATGATTTATAGCTTTAAATGATTCTTTCAAAAGATTAAAGGCAAAGATTAAAGTATTTAAAATTGTTGTACACATAAAAACATATACGGCAACTGGGATTGTGTGAAGGGTAAAATTAAAATCATAATATTAAATAAAACTTCTTTGTCAATTAATATTTCATGAAAATTAAAGTGTGAGAAATGAGTATGTCATTGCAGACTGAAACATGTTAGAAAAAAAGGTGAATCAAAACAAATACTAGGTAAAATGCATCATAAATACTCATAGAGTACTGGCTTGCTATATTAAATACTTCAAGGTACAGTTTTTATTATAATGTGTTTAACTTTTATACGTCTTACATTTAGTAATGTGTTTTAGGAATAAAACTTGTTAATCTTTAAAATTAAAATTCTTATCTTTTTCAGGTCATAATCAATTCTTACAAAAGACTACAACCTGTACTAAAATTGCATTCAGAAATACTTACCCAACTCTCAGATCAACTTTTACAAACATTAATATTTGGAGAACTAAGTGTGGACAGTCAGATGGTTGCATCCACAGCATATTGTTTAACATTAACCCATCTTTATGATAGTGACACAATTTTCCAAACATTCCTTAAAAGTTTATCAAGCTTGGATGAACCTCATGAAATTGAATCTCTTTCATCTTTTGCTAACGTTAAAAAACATGACTTGTTCAAAATATGTCTGTGTCATGGTGTTTTGCAGTGTAGTAATGAGTTTTGGTCTAATTGTTGTGATAATTTAGCTGTTAATAATATATTAAATGGGGAGATTTTATCAATTGTTTGTAAGTTGTGTTTTGAATACAATAATTTATGTTTAATCTCATTCAAAGTGTTGTTAAATTTAATTAAAAAAATAATCACAATAAATCAAGATGATATAAAGCTTACATACTCAAATTTCAACAAAATTATGAAAATTATTATGTCAAATTGGGAAAATCCATTGTCAGGTGTGAGAGAACAAAACATCCTTGTATTAGAGCAGTTGTTAGTAACAAATGAAGATTGTTGGAGATCTTTATCTGTTGATTCAACTATGATTGAAGAAAACCGTGATTGTCCTCTTTTGCATCTTATATTAACGGAACAATCATGGACGATGAAAAGCAAGTATTTTCTTTTATCAGCTGTTTTGCGGATGTATGGCGTTTCCAAGGTAGAGTTTAAATAATACATTATTTATTTAGTATAATTTTAATTTAAAATTTGTTTAACAACATTGCTATTTTTATAACTTTGATTTTAAAACACTTTTAACTTTATTTTGTCTCGAGGATTTTAATCTCCATTTCAATTAATGAAACTTTAATGTTGCTCGTTGTAATCTCTTTAATTCACTGATTAAACTATAAGTAATTATTACATAACTAAGGGAATAGTTTACAGCTCACTTATTGATGCGTTTTGAAACCAGTGTTTCTTTCATGAAGCTAAGCTTCATATTATACGAAACCGAACTTGAAGAAATAATTCAATACACTAACGACCTCAAATTAGAAGACAATAATAAAATAAACTTTACGGACTTTACAATCACCAAACACAATTTCAAAATGTACAGCTGTCAGGTCCAGAAATTCGACCTTGTTTTATTATTGTCTTCTAATTCAAGGTTGTTAGTGTATTGAATTATTTCTTTAATGTTAGAACTTATCAAATTTAAAACCTTCTGACTTATAATTTGAGTAAGTTTATCAAAAACCCACTGAGGGATTTTATTTTCAGTTGCCCTAAGGAATCTTCATTAAGGTCTTGTCGAAATATGGTTAGTTGTTAAATGTTAGCGTTTCGCTTTTTTTGACAAAGATAATTGTGATCCAAAATATTTTGTCTCAGAAATTTTTCATGAAGTTACCTAAATTATTTATTCAACAAGTATGTAATTTGTTAAGTTCAAATATTTCTGCTTCTGGATATTATACACCATATTCAGTAAATAGGTTGCAATTCATGTGAATTTAAAAAAAATTATTTTAATTTTATTTTCGTTCAAGTCATGTGAATTTTTTTCTTGACTAAGTTTCAACATAATATCTCTAAACTAAAACTACTTTAATATAAACAAGAAAACTCCTATACGAAAGTAAAGGCATCTATAAAATCGTTATAATTATATCTATATAATTGGGTTTAAATTTTCATACCTCAGTTGTTTTTATTGATTTTTTTTATAATTCATGCCACTGTAATCTTGGAAACTTATGTAATGTATTATAACTGCCTAATTATTTCATATAAAATGTTATTTAGAAATATTTATCTTTAAATAATAAATCATTAACTCGTTATTATTATTTATTTTTACTGAAGAAAAAAATGTTGTTTATTCCTCCATAAGTTTTTGTCTACTTATTATATTGACAAAACCTATAAACAGTTCAAAAGCACAGAATCTGATATCACATAACTAAAATGAACACCTTTTTACAATTGCTTTTCTATTTTAAGTTTTGATCAGCCTCTTCTTTTATGACCCAATTGGAGCGTTTGTGGAAAATATTCAACCTGTGTGTAATTCTCCCAAATTCATTGTAAACACTATACATTTTTAATTCCAACCTAAGGTTTAAAATTTTATTCAATATTTTCTTATAAATTTGCTGTCTTTTTGAAAAAAATACTTTCTGCTTATAC
Source organism: Prosapia bicincta (assembly GCA_036971475.1). NCBI lineage: Eukaryota > Metazoa > Arthropoda > Insecta > Hemiptera > Cercopidae > Prosapia > Prosapia bicincta. The sequence goes on along the minus strand of JBAIZL010000035.1, from coordinate 6,547,855 downwards.
AAACATTTTTCTTCCATTTGAGGTAGCCAACACATTTTCTTGTTCATCAGCCTAGGAGGTAACTCTCTGACTTAATGAGTTCATCTTCACCCAGTCATAAGTCCTGACTTTCAAGGAAGAGATAATTGAAAGATCTTTCTCTTATTTAAGTAAAAGAGGATGATAGACCTTCCTGAAATACACCCTGAGGGTTCCTACGTTAGTATTACACGTTTCTCCTGTGGTCTAGAAGTAACGATGCTATCATATGACTTTGTATCACTAACAAACAAGACTTACAACATTGCTGTATTATTTTTTGTAATAGTCGAAGCTTACACACAAACACACATGTGCACAAACACACACACACACATACATGTGCATGCATACACATGTGTGAATGCACACACACACACACACACACACACACACACACACACACACACACAGACACACTTGTTAAACTGATGTATTTAAGTACATTGTGTTTACTATTTATTTTATCTTAATATGTATTACTTGTTATAAATATATAATATTTTAGAACCTTCTGTTATAGGTAATGTCCATTTATGGCGAAAATATAGTAACAGGGCTCTTTTTGAGCACCAAGTTCACGCAACTTGTATCAGCAGGCTCCGATCTTTATCAAATTATTATATCAGCCTTTACATTGGATCAATGGCAGAACAGATTCTTAAGTCCAATCTCTCAAACACTCTCTGAGGCATCAAACAAGTAAGTTTCATCCCTAAACTCTTCAAGAGTTAGAAAGTAAGTAGGCAAAACTTTGCTTACCCAAACCCAGCTCAATCATAAAGAAGCAGATCCTTAAATAACTATCGCCATTATGACACAAAACATTGTTAAAATAAATAAAATGCAAATATAGTATATGGTTTCACTATTTGTTTACTGGTATGAGGCTTAACCATCATTTATACATACGTATTAGTACTTACTAATAAACAGCTATAAAATATACTGTAATTTCACTCATAACTACTTCACTCACAACAACAAATATTACGAGGTCTGTTAAAAAAATACGCGGACTGTTTGAATTTCGCGGCTCTAGTTAGTTTCAGGAGAATCCGCTTGGTGTCGCTAGGTTTGTATAAATCAGCTGATTAAAACGCGGTATTTCAGTTGCAGATATCTTCATTTGTTGATAGTGCAGTTTAGTAAATAGTGTTTTTTTCGTTTGTCAGATTTTAAAATGGACAGCCTGAAGGAGCAACGAATTGCTGTGAAATTTTGTGTAAAACTAGGGAAATCTGCAACAGAAACATTTGCCATGCTTAACACGGCCTACGGTGATGTTGCCATAAAGTGGCATGAACGTTTCAAGGGTGGCCGACAGTCGATTGATGACGATTAGCGTCCTGGACGTCCTTTAACGTCAACTGACGACCCATACGTTGACAAAATCAACACCCTGGTGCGTGAAAATCGACATCTGACCATTAGGGAGCTTCCCGAAGAGTGTGAGATATCAGTTGGATCTTGTTACGAGATTTTGACCGAAAAATTGAAGATGCACCGCGTCGCTGCAAAATTTGTGCCACGCCTAATGACCGACGACCAAAAAGCCAATCGTGTCCGGGTTTGTCGGGAACTGCTTGATCGTTCAAATAAAGATGAGAACTTTTTGTCAGGAATTATAACCGGTGATGAATCATGGGTGTATGGTTACGACATTGAAACGAAGGTCCAATCATTCCAATGGGTAAGTCAAACGTCCCCAAGACCCAAAAAAGCTCGCCAAGTTCGGTCGAATGTGAAGGTGATGCTGACAGTTTTTTTTATGCTAAGCGTGTTTTTCACTACAAGTACCTCCCTGAAGGCTCTACAGTCAACCAGATTACCTACATTGAAGTACTGAAATGTCTGAGGGACGCCGTCCAACGCAAAAGGCCAGAACTGTGAAGAAGTGATAACTGGTTTTTCCATCACGACAACACTCCATCTCACTCAGAACTCGTGAGTTTTTGACCAAACACTCGATCACTGTTCTTTCCCACCCCCCTACTCACCTCACCTTGCTCCTTGTGACTTTTTTTTATTCCCAAAACTCAAAAAACCAATTCGTTTCTCTTTCAGGCTGTCCATTTTACAATCCGACAAATGAAAAAAAAAACACTCTTTACTAAACTGCGTGTAACTCATCAACAAATGAAGATATCTGCGACTGAAATACCGCGTTTTAATCAGCTGATTTATACGAACCTAGCGACACCAAGCGGATTCTCGTGAAACTAATTAGAGCCGCGAAATTCAAACAGTCCGCATATTTTTTGAACAGACCCCGTATAATGCAGTTTCATTTAAATTATTTCTCACCTATCAAGGTACCAGTTACTTCAGTCCAGCAGGACTTCAGGATCCATTTAACTTTAGCAATATCCATGGTTTTCATTAAAATTTTTTAAAAAAATTATAGTTCAAGATAGAAAATATAATTTAGGGAGGGTCATTTTACTTTAACTTTTTGTTCGATTGCAGTTAGTTCAATTCAAAACTGCCAAAAAAAAATAGTTTTAATGATGTATACACTCACAAAAGTTTTTTTGTTGGATAAAAATACGATTAATTCATGGACAAGATATAAGCCTTAATTTAATAATTAATGGCTTCATTTATTAAAAATTTGACGTTTCGATAACTATATTGCTGATAACAACATATGGAGTAGGGATGTTGCCATTCCTGGGTTAAAATGCTTATCTTTTTCGCCTTTGAAGATATTTGCCCAACCAGATATATTGAAGTTGCATCCTAAAATTCGCTTTTATAGTGGATCTAGTAATATTTAGCATAATATATAATATCATTATTATGAGCATAATATATAATACCATTATTATGAGCATAATATATAATACCATTATTATGACCATAATATATAATATCATTATTATGAGCATAATATATAATATCATTATTATGAGCATAATATATAATATCATTATTATGAGCATAATATATAATATCATTATTATGAGCATAATATATAATACCATTATTATGAGCATAATATATAATATTATTATGAGCATAATTTATAATACCATTATTATGAGCATAATATATAATATCATTATTATGAGCATAATATATAATATCATTATTATGAGCATAATATATAATACCATAATAAATACACAAAAACCTCTTAACCACAAACTTTCTTTAATTTACCCTAATGTACATTTCAGTTACAAAGTAACCATCCTCAGAGGGATAACATACAAAGAGTCTTTGTATGTTATCCCTCTGAGGATGGTTACTTTGTAACTGAAATGTACATTAGGGTAAATTAAAGAAAGTTTGTGGTTAAGAGGTTTTTGTGTATTTATTATTAAATTCAACCACAGTATATTCCTAATAAATAGTAATATAATACCATTATTATGAGCATAATATATAATATCATTATTATGAGCATAATATATAATATCATTATTATGAGCATAATATATAATATCATTATTATGAGCATAATATATAATATCATTATTATGAGCATAATATATAATACCATTATTATGAGCATAATATATAATACCATTATTATGAGCATAATATATAATACCATTATTATGAGCATAATATATAATACCATTATTATGAGCATAATATATAATACCATTATTATGAGCATAATATATAATACCATTATTATGAGCATAATATATAATACCATTATTATGAGCATAATATATAATACCATTATTATGAGCATAATATATAATACCATTATTATGAGCATAATATATAATACCATTATTATGAGCATAATATATAATACCATTATTATGAGCATAATATATAATACCATTATTATGAGCATAATATATAATACCATTATTATGAGTATAATATATAATACCGTTATTATGAGCATAATATATAATACCGTCATTATGAGCATAATATATAATATCGTTATTATGAGCATAATATATAATATCATTATTACAAGCATAATATATAATATCATTATTATGAGCATAATATATAATATCATTATTATGAGCATAATATATAATACCATTATTATGAGCATAATATATAATATCATTATTATGAGCATAATATATAATATCATTATTATGAGCATAATATATAATACCATTATTATGAGCATAATATATAATACCATTATTATGAGCATAATATATAATACCATTATTATGAGCATAATATATAATACCATTATTATGAGCATAATATATAATACCATTATTATGAGCATAATATATAATACCATTATTATGAGCATAATATATAATACCATTATTATGAGCATAATATATAATACCATTATTATGAGTATAATATATAATACCGTTATTATGAGCATAATATATAATACCGTCATTATGAGCATAATATATAATATCGTTATTATGAGCATAATATATAATATCATTATTACAAGCATAATATATAATATCATTATTATGAGCATAATATATAATATCATTATTATGAGCATAATATATAATACCATTATTATGAGCATAATATATAATATCATTATTATGAGCATAATATATAATATCATTATTATGAGCATAATATATAATATCATTATTATGAGCATAATATATAATATCATTATTATGAGCATAATATATAATATCATTATTATGAGCATAATATGTAATATCATTATTATGAGCATAATATATAATATCATTATTATGAGCATAATATATAATATCATTATTATGAGCATAATATGTAATATCATTATTATGAGCATAATATATAATACCATTATTATGAGCATAATATATAATATCATTATTATGAGCATAATATATAATATACTGTAAATCTAAGCATAAATATGCTCAAAAATTTGGATCTACTATTACATAGCTACAAAAAAACCTGTCTATTTAAATAAAAATTGGATACTGAAAGACATCTTTCACTGTGGTATCTGTCCATAACAAAAATTGTCAGACATTTGATTCTGAAGCAATGTTTCCAACAAGGAAAAGTTATTTTGTACATTGCATGACCTACTCAAAATAATTTAAAAAGTCCATGAATTAAATTAATTAAACAGTCCCTTGAGCCATAGTCGTGGTTGTGTATTGAGAACTACCTGGCTATGCTATACCGTGATTATAACTTGAGGATGTACTTCATTGGTACTCCTTAAAATTATGATTTTACGTGGTAATAGAAATGTTGCATTTCCGAAATCAGACCTGTTTCCTATAAATCATTTAAGCATGATTTTACATGTATATTAGAAATATTTTAAAGTAACTATTGCAAAGTATAACTAATGCATCCGTTGATATAATTTTTGTATTGTTTTTGTTTTTAGATTACAAGTTGAACATATTATAAACTATTGGCTTCCAAGTACTGTGAAGAAATATCCACAAAGTTTAGTATTTCTCCTTGAACAATTATCTTCTCAGCAAAATCTTAATTTGTATTCATACATTTCTCTAATGAAGCTTGCAAGAAAAGAAGGATACCAGATTGCAGATTGGGATCAAATAAATTATTCACTCCTAATTTCAGGAGTACTTAGTAATTGTGACAAAATTCGCTCACAAACATTTTACTTAATCTGTATTTCATCGAAATTGTCCAATTTGCCATCTGATGAAGAAGTAAAATTAGTGAAACTTTTTCTGCACCAAAATGTAAACATTGATAATGCTATGATGAGGCAAAATTTATTAAACGCGTTTGCAATATTCATACTTCGAATGAAAGATTCAAGTTTAAAGCAAATTGGAAAACAAAAGATGAACCCCAGTGAAATATCCCAAACCGTAGACAAATGTTTAGATTTCTTAGAATGGCTCCATACATTTGTCATTAATAATTTTCTGTTTGACTGTAATTATCAAAGAAAATACACATCTTTGCACATTTACAGTATAGTATTAAATGCTTTTTGTAATAAGGTAAAACTAAAGGAAAATTATCATGGCGATCTAGAAATATTTTTAAATATTGGAAAAAATAATGGAAAATGGAAGCTTATATCAAAAGAAATCCAACGTATTTTACTAAGCAATATTTATGACCCTGCCGACGATATTAGAACAAAGTCTGCAGAGATTCTTACTTCATATTTTAATATTGAAGAATCAGAAAGCATATATTATAAAGAATTGTTACAGAGTGCTTTAAAGTTGTGTAAAAATCCAATATTTTATGAAGCAGAAAGTGGTTCTCTGCTGTTACAAACTATTATAATCCTAACATCTAATTCAGAAGGCTGTATTAAAGAAAATATTTTGAGCATGTTTGGTAAGTGTGATATGGTGTTGGATTACCTAATTAAAGCCATTGAGGAACAGTTTGAAGAATTTTCTAAGGATATGCTACAGGCTGCCGTAAATGGTAGTTCTTTGTATGGAGAATTGAGTGCTTTAGAGAAATTATTCTCTTATCCTGCAAGTCCAGACTACCAAAAGTTATCAAATGTTCAAATTGTAAGAATCATTGTTTTGATAGAAAATATAGTTTCCTTTCTTCTAAACGTTCTAAGTGCAAAATCTGATGCTAGCTCAGGTTTGTATATTTTAATTGCATGTTTCTAAATTCAGACTGTTTAAAAATTTAACTTTAAAATGAGTAATTGGTACTTAGTTAATCACAACTGGATAAAAATTTTAAAATCCAATTATTATTATAAAAGATATAGACATTGATAGCAATACTGTTTTAGTTACCTTTATTTTAATTTACGCTTCCTTTTAAAACCCCTTTAGACACAAGCAAAAAACATCATAGCCGCAGCATAAACTTTGGTTGTTGTGTGTCCTTCTGTGAGCTCTTCAATAATATGTGATAGTGTTAGGTTTTTAATAATTTTAATATAAACTTCTGTACTTATATTTACTTTCAAAGACTATTAACCTAATAAATCTACTACAAGATACCACACACCTATCTTAGACATTTATCGTAATTAGATGGAAAATACTAAGGTTTATGATAGACCAGAAGCTAACAATCTAGCTATTCAATTGTTCAAAAAGCTATAAGACAGTACATTGTTAAGTTCACTATCCACATTCTTTTATTGAGTAAGCCATCTCAAAATTCACCCCCTTATTTAATCAGCTAGTAGTAATAAGGTTTCTAGGAATCCGTGTATGGTTTCCAATATAAGAATCTTGATAAAAAAAAGTCATAAGATGAACTTTCCACAGCTGTTTGTGGTAATAATCACGGACAGGTTATTATTTGATTTCATCTTTCCTTGAGCTACTAGTATTTCACTGAAACATTTGAACATATGTAAGTTACACTTGCCTATAGTAGCACTTACTTTTTTGATTATTGAGGACAGCCATTTCGGAGGTTGTGTTCCTTTGTCAACTCAGACCATAATAACAACCTCTAGGTTGTTTTATTTAGGTTAGGGTGGCGATGGGGTAGGATAGGGATATTAGGTGTATTTTTAATAGATAGAGGTCAGTTACGGTCTGACTTGACAATAGGACTCAGCTCTTGAAACGATCATCCTCAATCATCAAAAAAAGTAAATCATACTATAGGCAAGTGTAACGAACTAACATATGTTCAAGTGTGCAATGGTTATTATTTTTTGTAGTAAGAATTTTAATTTTTCATTCATATTTGGAGTTGGGGCAGAAAAAAATACCATTCACCACTTCACCATTCCTGGAGACAACGTTTTGCAGAAATACTAAAGTTTAAGAAATTATATTTAAAAAGTACTAAACTAGTAGTAGAGGTTGATTACTGATGACCGTTGGTCGCTATTGAAGTTGCTTGATGTAGAGGGTTAGCTTTGTAAAAGGAAAGAATGTTTTGAAACACGTCAGCAAGTAATCCATTACATATTCACTTAGTTACGTACTATTTAAATATAGTTTAATCAGTGAATTCAAGATGATTACATCAAGCAACTTCTTTAAGAAATTGTTTCAGAAAAATTATGCCTCTATAAAAATAAAATAATACAGAAGAAAGAAACTATTTGTACCCTTTCCTTCACAGAATATAGAAAGTTTATTTGGAAACGGAAAAGACATAGGGCTTTGAATCAACAAATTCCAAGATAAGTTCATTCAAACTAAACACATCATGTAATGAAGTAAGTGAGAACCAGTATAACCACATGTTTTAATTGAAGTGGACACTGCATTAAACTCAGTCATACAGTACATTTTCTGGCAGTTCACTATGTTGTGAGTTCACTATCAATAAATATCACAACAATCTAAATCATTTTGACAAAAGTAAAACTTTTATACTTTTATAGGTTTTACAAATAAAATTTATAAATCTGTTATCACAAGTTTTTTTGCTAGAACTTCAGTTATTAATAAATTACAGACTAAATCAGACAATAGTTTGTAGCAATCATTCATATGGTAGAAACATTATTAAACTTTTTATAAAAGTTTTCTTTGATTACAAATAAACAGATTTAATTTTACACCTTATTTTTCCTTATTCTAGGTAATATATGAAATATGAGTTTTTTATATAGACTAACTTAAAAAATAGGTGAAGCCTTGATAGCAGGTTGTGTTGAAATTTTCAAGGACATTGATATTATATGCCCAATACAGATTGTCTTCAAACATTCCTACTTACGGAATTAAACATGAACAGTTAATTGATTTTTTTTAATTTTCCCTGGTCATTTATGCTCTATTAGTTCATAAGAAATTGTAGTCTATATATTATACATCTTACTAGGGATCAAGAATTTTTTTGAGTTAAGTACTATTTTTATATATAAAATTTCACAGACTTTGCTCCTTCTTTTGGAGAGATGGGAATGGCAGTTGCATCGCTTGTACAACAGTCTTCAGTCTCTGGCAAAGAAGGCCTTCAGAAATATCAGCTGACAGATTGTAACATGACTGGAAATGATTCAGATTTGCAAATAACACCAGCTCAACAACTTTTGCTCAACTGTATCTGGCACAATATGAAGGTATTAATATTAGGTAATATTATTAGAAGGTTTTAAAAGGTAATATTATGGTAGAAACATATAGTTTAAATTTTTAATCTGATATATATATATATATATATATATTTAATATTGTCCATTGTTTTTCCGTTGCACTGACTTTATGAAGTTAATAAATTACCAATTTTGAGTAATTTTTCCACCATTAAGTGCAATATTTTTACCTTGAGTGATGAGGCACCTTTCGGTCTTTGACCATTGTCGAATCACTGATTGTTCTCTGCTGTGGATGCTATGTCCGTGAAGCCGGTGTTTGTAGAAGTTACGCGCACTATTTCTTGATCTGTGTGTATGAGGTTTCTGTATAGTATGTCTTCTGTATAACTCAAAATTGGTAATTTATTAACTTCATATATATATATATATATATATATATATATATGCACACACACACACAGTAGAGTCTCGATTATTCGAGGTAGATGGGATCAAGACCCCTTGGGATTACACGGAAGTATGTTCTAATGCATTAGAAAAAAATTTGAGGTTTAATGAACCTTAACACTATGATTTAAAAATGCACTAAATAAGTTTATAGAATTTTATATGAACATTTCTTGGAAGCCTGACTCATTTCCTTTGCATACCGTATGGCTATGAACATTTCTTGGAAGCCCAACTTATTTCCTTTGTATACCGTATTGATATAAACACTTTTTGAAAGCCCGACTCATTTCCTTTGCATATTGTATTGATATTAACATTTCTTGGAAGGCCGATTTCTTGTGCATATCCTATAGCTATAAAAATTTCGTGGAAGCCTAACTCATTTTCTTTGCATCGCGTATTGATATAAACATTTCTTGAAAGCCCGACTCATTTCCTTTGCATGCCGTATGGCTATAAACATTTCTTGGAAGCCTGACTCATTTTCTTTACATACCGCACTGATATAACCAATTCTTAGAAGTCCAACTCGTTTTCTTTGCATACCATATTGATATAAAGATTTCTTGAAAGCCTGACTCATTTCCTTTGCATGCCATATGGCTATAAACATTTCTTGGAAGCCTGACTCATTTCCTTTGCATACCGTATTAATATAAATATTTGTTGGTAGCCTGACTCATCATTTTCTTTCAAATAGATAAAGTAGGCTCAAATAGAAATAGGCACGAATTTAAAGGACATCCGAATTATCGGGACTCGGATTTTTGAGACTCTACTGTATATATATATATATATATATATATATATATATATATATATATATATATATATATATAATGTATTTAAAAAGATTAAAAAAACACCTTTTTTTATTTCAACTAATTTCCATCTTGATTTACGTGGAACTAGTTTTATTGTTTTATAAGGTTTTAATAATTAACATAATTAAGGAAATTTTTATGAATATAACAGTATCATGCATAAATCTATATTATCCTCTGTATGAAGTCTGTTAAACTCTTTAAAGTAATAATCATTACTTCCCTGCTTTCCCCCAGGATGTCCAGATTCAAGTCCTATTTGTTTAGCTTTTCTTATCAAAGTAATTCCTAGCTTTATTCCAAGTTGCTTGGTTTACATTCTCAGAATAGACAGAGCCGTATTTGGTATAGGCATGCTATTAAACTAATAACTGGACCAGTGAAAATGAAATAAAAGAGAGCGAATCCTTAGCAGGACTAAGTAGACTTTCTTTGTAGAACTACATTTTAAGTAGATCTTTGTTTATCTTCTAAAGATCAAAACGAAGTGTTGGTTGTGCACCATCAGTGTACTCCTGATGTCTGCTGAGAAAAAAATTCTCGGCAAATGAATTACAAAACTCTTAATCTAGACTCCTTCTCTACCAACGGCTTGGGGTTTATACAGGAGGATCAGATCTGAAGTATCACAAGTGAAAGTATAAACGTAATAGATAGCGAGATACTTGAGATGCTCACAAGGGAAGTTCACTGACTCGTGGAAGTGGAAGACTGGTCAGCTGTCTGCCCCTCTCTTGATATATTTCGATCACACAATGATCTTTGTCAATCAAAAAATAGAAAAAGAAAAGACTGAAGAGAGCCACAGATGTGTATAAATATCCAAATGTTACAGATTTATAGTTTATGATATAGTACTATATCTGATTTGTATAAATATTGATTTTTTGAAACTAGATATTAATAGTCTGTCAGAAGGAAGGTAAATGGAGTTGTAAAAATGGTAGAAGTTAGGGGGAAGGTAAAAGGAGTTTTATCTGATGTTGAGGATAAGAGGCTCTCTGGATTTGGTGTACCACTGGTATGACAACTCCCGTCTCCTCAATTCTGAAGGGTTGCAATCATGGGGGAGGGCCTTAATTATTTTGGTGGTATAACAATCATTGAAAGATATAGTGTTGTGACTAGCAGCGTGTTGATCTGTTGGCCTGTCTATGTTCATGGTTCCAACGTCATGTCTGTGGCCATTCATTCTAATGCTCAGACCATCCGTGGTAAGGCCTATGTACTGTGCCGGGCAAAATTTACATTGCAACTGGTATATTACATTTTTAGTTGCACAAGTATGATGACCCTGAATCTTGAACTCCACATTGGTAGCTAGGTTATGAAAACTATTTGTTAGGGTGTGTATAGGACATGTCTTGCATCTAGGTCTATTGCACGGAAAGGAGCCATACGGTTTAGGCGGTTTTTCAGTACTTGGATGTGGTAATTTTGGATGTACTAAAATATTTTAAATTAAAAGGTTTTCTGAACCAAATATGTGGTGGATTTGAGAAAAGGCCTTTGGTGTGGGTGGAAGCTTGAAGAATCTTGAAGCCATCCTTTAATATTTTGTTCAGCTTCTGTAGGGATGGATGGTAATCTGTAATTAAAGACAGTTTTTTGAATTCCATAGGTGGTCTGGGCTCATCAGATGGTTGAGTTGAGCAGATTTGATCCTCAACAAGTTGTTTAGGATATCCTCTTTTTTTGGAAAGCTAGTAAGGTCTTTCTATTAAAGTCGTAAATAGATATCGGAACAAATTCTCTTGCCCCTGATTGCCTCACTGTATGGTATGGACCTTTTTATATTCTTAGGGCGGTTGCTATTGAAATGTAGATATTGCAGATTGTTGGTGGGTTTGATGTGGACACCTGTATAGATATTCCCATCTCTGATTGTTACATCTACATCCAAGAAGGTGAAAGTTGCTGTAGATTTCTCCCAGGTAAATTGAAGTATAGAGAATAGTGATAAGCCCTTCAAAACACTCTCCTGCATTGAGATTCCCTGTGTCCAAATTACGAAGATGTCTTCTATATATCTGTACCAACATAATGGTTGGTGTGTTCGAGTTTTTAGGAATTCTGCTTCGATATTACCCATATACAGGTTTGCGTATGGCGCAATCCTAGTACCCATTGCCGTTCCTTTTATTTTGAAATAATTCTTTCCCTCAAACTGAAAATTATTCTTTTCAAGAATGAATTTGGTGAGGTGAAAAAGGAAAGGTGTAGTGGGGTAACGGTTGTCTGAGCGTTTGTTGAGGAAATGTTTGAGAACTGACGGATCATGTGATGAGGAATGTTCGTATAAAGAGAGGTAACATCTATGGTGACCAAAATTGTTTCAGGAGGTAGAGGTACGGGTATTTGAGATAGCCGGTCTATGAAATGATTTGTATCCTGAATGTATGATGAAAGGTTTTTCACCAAAGGTTGAATATACGAATCCAGGAAATCTGAGATTCTTTCTGTGACCGAATTACAACCAGCAATTATTGGCCTACCAGGTGGAGGTACGATATTTTTATGGATCTTTGGCAGTATGTAAAATTGAGTAGTGGAGGGGCTTTCATTGTACAGTAATTTTATAGATCCTACTGAAATTTGTTCTCTAGGAGCTGTATACTTGAGCCATTCCAAGAGAGAATTGTTGTAATCTGATGTTGGGTTGTATGTGAGGAGCTTATATGTTGTGCTGTCAGACAGTAACTTGTTTGCCTCCTTTATGTAGTCCTCTCTGTTCATGACAACCGTGGTTGAGCCTTTATCTGCTGTATGAATCATCATGTTGTTATTGTATTTTAGAGAATATATTGCTGCTCTATCGAGTTTGGTAAGGTAAAGTTTGGTTGGTTTGGAGGCCATTTATGAATGATTTATCCGTGATGTTTTACATTATGAAGTTTATGTAGAGTTCAATAGGATGATAAGGTGATAGTGGTGGAGGGTCCCAATCAGAAGGTGGCTTGAACTTTGCCAGACAAGTGTTTACATTACTATCATTTTTAAAATTTGGTGTCTGTGCTATATAGTTTTGTACTCTCAGTTTTCTGGAAAAGCTAAAGACATCCTTACCAACATGAGCTGGTCTATTTCTTTAGATGGTGTGAATGACAAGCCTTTTGAAAGCACTTGTAATTCATGTTCTGTAAGTATGAGGTCGGAAATATAGTAAACTGTAATTGTCCTCGGTAGAATGTTACCTTTTATGTCTAGGCTATTTTTGTTGTTTTTGTTATTATTATTATCAGTATTCTTAAACAGCATTGGTTTGGTTGGCAATAGAGGGAACTGTCCACTGGGTACAGGTATCTTAAAAATAGTGCTGAGGCTAGGTTTGTCGGAAACAATGGGTGGTTTGTTAATCAGAAAAATTGATTATCAAATTTCTGAGTTTCTAAGTTTCTATATGTGTCTATTTATTTATTTCCAAGAGATTGAAGTTTGAGACTATTACCACTAGGTAAGTCTATCAGTCTCCTATCTAGTCCAAAAATTCCTAAATGAGCTCTAAGCTCTATTAGAACTAACCTAATATATATATATATATATATATATATATATATATATATATATATTTATTTATTTATTTATTTATAGGTTAGTTTTGGTTGGTAAAGATTATTTAGATTTTTTGGACTAGGAGACTGACAGACTTACCTTGGTAAGAGTCCACTCTGTAGTCTTGAAATAGAAACACATAAAAGCACTTTACCAATGATATATTTCAACCACACAGTGGTCTTTGTCAATCAAAGAGAAAACACAAAAAGAAATATGAGCGAATGAAATAAAATAAATATGTATATTTATTTATTTACGTCTAGGTAAAATTATTGCACTTAGTGGTGGATCAAAGTATTTACAATAGTAATATATCAACTTCATAAAGTCAGTGCAACGGAAAAATAATGGATAAAGTAAAATATCAATATATATATATATATATATATATATATATATATATATATATATATATATATATATATATATATATATATATATATATATAAAGTTTTATTATTAATTGTAAACAATTTTTTTTCCACCACTAAGTGCAATAATTTTACTTTATGTGATGACGCGCCTTTCGGTCACTTGACCATTGTCGAATCACTGAATTAATTTTCTCTAATTTTCTGGTGTGGTTGTTCGGTCCGTAATGTTGGTATTTGTTGACGTCATGCATGTTTCTTCTTGAGCCGCGTGTATAATCTTTTTGAGTAGTACGTCATCTTCATAAAGTCAGTGCAACGGAAAAATAATGGACGATGTGAATATTATTATTATTATATTTATATATATATATATATATATATATATATATATATATATATATATTTATTTATTTATTTATTTATTATATTCCTTAGATGAATTACTTTTTCTAAATTTTTCTATTTTTTATAAATTTTGAAAATGCTAATAATGTAAATTAGCGAAAAGCTTCAATCAACAATAAAATGAAGTAATACTCGTATATTCTTGTTTATGAAAATTATTTTATTTCACCATATATATTTATTAATATATATATATATATATATATATATATATATATATATATATATATATATATATATATAGTAAATAAAAAACAAAGAAATAAAAAACTATAGATAAATTAGAATTTAAAATATTAAATAAATTAAAACAACCTAAAAGTGAACTACAAACAACAACAAAATGGGCTACATTCACATACACAGGATACAACACAAAAGGAATAACTAAAAAACTAAAAAATAATAATATTAACAAAGCTTACAAAAACACAGGAAACATAATCAATAAAATAAACCAACCAGAAAAAATATGTCCCACACTTAATAACGGAATATAGAAAATCGAATGCCCGGACTGTAATAAAATATACATAGGCCAAACAAAAAAGAAATTTAAAGGCAGATATCAAGATCACTTCAATGCATACATCAAACCTGAAACTTATAACTCAAACGTAGCTACACTAAGCTAACTTGACTTAGCCATCAAAAATAAACACACATTCCCCACATTAGAAAACGTACACCTAATAAAGAAAGTACAAAAAGGCTTGAAAATAACAATCTGGGAACAACTACAAATTTATAAACATAAAAATATCATAAACGAATAAATACAATTAAAATAAAAAAACGATAAATTATTCAACCTAATAAACAAAATTAACCCCAAGACAAACTTAAGACTCCCACAGTGCAGTGAATCCAAAAAAAAATAATGACAATACACCACACCTTGTGACAACGGAAATTTCACACAACTCGCAGTCTACTCAACCCCCGGTCAGTGATGCACGATGATGGAGATACTACCAATCTTTGAAAGGTAACTCGCATAAATACCAAGTAAGATTCTCGTTCAAGTACATATAGTGAAAGTGATTATATATATATATATATATATATATATATATATATATATATATATATATATATATATATATATATATATTCACAGACTGTAAAGAAAGTCATAGGTTAGTTTGGAAGCAAGAGCAACAAACACAAAATTTAAGAAACCTGTGAAAGTCAATGTATGTCCATATTTTTGTTGTGAGTGTTGTCTTGTTTGACTGGGTAGTTTGAATGATACCAAACTGATTTCAGAAGACTATCCTAGTTGTTCAGACGATGCAGGATTGGATAATGACACAGAATTTGGAAGCAAAAATATTTGTGAGAATAGTGAGGGAGAGGTTTTTATTTATAAAGACATTAGTCTTCCTGAGATGAACACATGGGGATTGCTTCACATGGTAATATAGTGGTAGTTTCATTTTATGGGAAACTCAATAATGTGTTTTGTGTAACCTGAAATTTTTATGAGTATTTATAGTCCATATGCTTATGACAAGTTATATTTGTTGCAGTTGGTTCCTTGTGATAATAAGTGTCCTTTGATCTCATTATTATTATTTTTTTTTTTAACTTCTGAAATTGAATGGGTGATAGTCTATTAGTTTAATTAATATGCATTAATAGTCTGTATATTTGGAACAATAATTAGTCAGTTCTTTACTTTTTCCATTTCTAAAACGTAGCAAAACTTTGCTTTTTTCCATTTATTTGGTACATCCTCCTCAAAATTATATTCATAAGTTACAAATCTCACTTCATATTGCTATCCACTAGACTTTAAATACAGATTAAGTAAAATATTACTTTGTACCTGCCAGTTATTGCTGATAAATCTGTCCACTTTCTTCTATTTTCTAAGGCATCTCCAAAATTATTACTGTCTAGGGTGCAGAGTTGTGAGAGAGGACAGTTTTCAAAAAATAGTGAAAGAAAATGGCAAAACTAATTTTAGAATGTTGATAGGTCTACAATTCTCTAACTGTTTCCAGCTGCAACTGGTATCAGAGAAAATACAGGCACCTATTTTTTTCTTAAAGAATTAATTGTCTAAAGGTCAAATTGTTCAGATGAAATACAGCCTATAATATTTTAGTTTGTAGAAGAATGCTCTGGACAAAGGATCATTCTACAAACTCAAATCACAAGAGTTTAATATTTGTTAACTTAAATAGATAGATCTAATATATTGTAGTCTCGTATTTCTTCAGGAAACAGGTAGCAAAGTCAAGGAAAGAATGTTTTTAGAGATTATTTTTCAGTAATTCATTTAGATAGGTTGTTGTGAATAGAGGTTGTTTGAAACGTATGACTTTAAAGGGAAAATATCTTAAGCAAAGAACTATGCTACATTTTTATTATTATTTTCATAATTTTCATTGAAACTGTAACACATGAACTCACACACTCATTTCAACTTAATGATAACATTAAAGTACAAACAAAAATTAACAAATATGTATCATAATATGCTTCTAGATTTGCAGCAGTATATCCAATAAACTGATATCTACTTCATGTCTAAATGTAGACGACGTTAAACGATGCATGAATTTACTCTGTCATATTTTATATAAATGTCGACACAAAGGTGTTATAGAATCAGCTGGACTTGCAATCTATCAAGCTACAAAGTTTCTCACTTCAAATAAAAAAACAGAATTTTGTGAAATTCCTAAAGAACTTTTACACCAGTTCTTATCATCATTAGTATCTGCTAATTCAACCACAATCTCTCGGAGATCAGCTGGCCTTGCTATACTAGTCCATCGAATAGCTGCTGGAGATGTAGAACAGGGCAAGGTATGAGTCGCTGTAATCTTTGTGAAATATGTTAACTTAGAAGAACTTAGATAATTTGAATGTTAAATTCTAAATGCATTATGTAGAAACAGGTTTCATATTTAAGACCATGTTATTTTTGCACTTTATATTAAAAAATTGTTAAATTGTAAGTGTATTATATGGATACAGGTTTCATATTTTAGTCTTAATGATGATTAAATTTTGTTGTTAAAAATTTCAATTCTTAAAAACCCTTCAATAAATTTCAAATCAGTTTTGTTTTTTCCACTATAATTTTTAATGATTTTTAATATTAGTTTAAATATTTAAAGTTTAATATATAACTAGATTATTAACTGTATAATTTTTGTAGATCCTTCTGCCATTGCCGAGCTGCTTATTTGTCAATTAAGTGCTACAGCTATCTCGAAATTTAGTTAACTTTTAGATTGAACTTAATAACCCAAGCAACAATAGTCAGATCATATTAATTTTTAGTATCTTGGTCTTGTGCTTGACCCCATGTGCTGCTTGAGTCAATAAGGTTTTACTATTAAACTTGCCTTGAAATATAAATTTTATAGCATCAGACATACTGATTGTTAAACTGCCGCCACACTAAACAAGATCCATTACCACCTCTTTCTATAATGGTTTTTTAAATTTTCAATTATTGACCTTGACCAATTGGTTTTAGGAAGTGTTGGCAAACCTCAGGAAAAGCGCTTGAGAAATTATCAATATGTTGAGTTTTATTACAGTGACAATACTGTAAATAAAACATCCTTTTTAGGTGCAATGAAGTATGTTAAAAATGGCTGAGAAGGTGCCAAGGATGATATAAGACTAGGACAACATTCCTTCTCCTGTTTTTATGGAAATATTGATCAAGTGTAGTCTCTAGTTGAAAAAAATCAGTTAAAAACTGATATCTTTATATTTAAACATTCCTCAAAATATTTCCCAAGCTTTAAGAAATCTGATGTGAAGTGACTGCTCAGTGATTTTGTTTCAACAAACAGTAAAAACAGGCACCACAAAAATAAACACAACTGGCAAAATAGCCACAGCTTGACATTCAGACGAGCCCTGATAGCTTATTTCATTCTTATTTCGGCACTAGTTTCCTTTTTATCGAGTCTCATGTTCCCTGCCTAAAGGACATTTCTCTTTCATTGAACATTTGTCAACCTATACAGTTTTCCGTTTTTAAAATTCAGTCTGATATCAACTGACTGAAGGAGTTCCTTCTTGTTATACCCATTTGGATGACTGAGAGTGTTATTATTTTACTTATTTCATAGAAATTTTAGTGTTTTGGACAAATTTAGTATTCTTAAGTAATTAGAGATGTGTATCATGTTTGAGGTTTATATACCAGAGATATTACAGCAAGTAATGGCACACAGATTAAATATGTAAGCTATGAACTTTTTTCTGAGACTTTGTAGACTTGAAAAATTAGTTTTGCTTAATCCTTAATCAATTCTGAATTAAAATATTTTCTCATTCAGTATTGCTATATGTTCTCTATATTTAGAAAGAAATAATACACATTATTTTTGCTCATTAATTGAAAATTTATAATTTTGGTCTTTACAGCCCCTGCTTCATATTTGTGTTTCAAAACTATTGCTAGTGTTTGAAGATTTTGAAGAACCTACAGAACTTCGTCTGGCAGATTTGCCACAGTCTCGAGCTCTACATTTTCTGCAAACATTGGTACAAGATTCCTCATTAAGACAAGAAATGACAAAATATATTGTTAAGATTTCATTATTATGCTTCGGTTACTTGGGATCTTCAGTTTGGACTTTGAGGTAATTGAAATATTTCAAGGTTATTAACATTTTTAATATAAATTCATTGCCCTATTAAACTTTAAGGTCCTATAGATTTTGTTGGGCAAACGAGCTGCAGCTTTGAACAAAAATTCAAAGAACATATTTAATCAATTGAAAATAATACTGACATGTCACATAATAGAAACTACTAATCACATAATAGGAACACTACACAGAGAACAAATACAATCTATAAATTCTCCATATAAAAAGAGAACTATGTCTCAACATACTAGAGCAACACAAAATTTACTAACATACCAGTACACAACATAAAAACATATTAAATGAAGGAACCAAGTATAAAACATATACAGGCAATCAAAGTTTTGTTACCGTATGCGTAGCAGACAGATTCGGTATAAATACGATAGCAGGAGAAATATTAGTGCGGATAGTATGACAGTGGAGGGGGATTTGACAGTTGACTCACTGGAATGCAAATGAATAACACAGCAAATAGTTCTGTTATTATTTTAGTAAGTGTGGTAGAAGGGAGCCAAACTAAGTGCATTATTATGAATGTATTTAAAAACATATCTTTTGAAAATCCCGACATGTCTTGCTTGATAATACAAGATCTCATAACAAACCTTCATTCATTAAGGAAATTATTGACGGAGGAAAAACAAAATATTCAGTACAGCAGGTAAAATTGATCCAAGAAAAATTTTAAAAGTTAATATAGACGATTTTCATCACTGTGCTCAACAAAGATAGTTCTTAATTTCCAAATGACTCATCGTATGTTTAAAAGTTTGAATATCCGAAATTAAAATTAATTTCAGTTGTGAAATTTAACAGAAAATTTTAAAATCTGTGGGATTTAAATTGAAAAAAGAGCGACCCCTGACATGGGAAAAGGGTTGACATTTCCTTGTGGGCTTTTCACTCAAGTCCACCGACACAAACCATAAAATAATCGACTGTAATAGGTACGATCCCTTATCTATGACAGCTGGAATAGAAGAAGCCAATGGATACATGGGCATACGCATGCATCGAACGTGTCGTCCTTTTCACAGCTGGCCGTATTCCTCCACTCACTTCTCCTATCCACGCAAACTACGCTTAGAAAACTTTGAGAGCTGGTACATTCTTTGACCACAAACTTTTAAAACTGTTGTCACTTAACAATACGTGTTAGTACTTAACCAAAACACTGATAATAGCATCGTGTTATCAAAAATGTTACATCTCTTTATAATTTTGTGAAATACTAGTATTACTAGGTTTAAATAATATTAGATCCACTTCCAAATAATTAACACTTTAACTGGTAAGGTTTTTAGTTAATCATGCTGTGCTGGTTTTTTAAAAATTAATTTTCAAAATTGGTTTCCTTCTCTTTTCTTAAAGGAGAAAGAAAATATAAATAGTACGACTAGTATAGCTATGATCCATTGTACATACTGCAGAGGATAATTCAGGGGAAGGCAGGAGGGGTGACCTTCCTTGATTAAATAAATATATTTTAAATTTGTTTGTTGTAATCATCTTGAATTCACTGAATAAATTATAAGTAATTATTGTGTAACTGAGTGAATACTTTTTAACTTACTTGCTGATGCATTTTGAAACAATCATTATATTAACGAACCCGACCCACTACTCAACTCTACCATAGTGCCATTCGACATAAAATACCTATACACCTGAGTAGCGGGTTGTTTTGTCAATGAAATGATTGTTTCCAAAAGCATCAGCAAGTAAGTCCGAAAGTATTCACTCAATTATACAATAATTACTTATAAATATGTTTTATTTATTTAAAATATATAAATAATTAGTTACATTAAAGATTCTATGTCAACATAGAACATAGAACTCGTATATGCCTGAACATTGGGCTCTACAGACATCAAAATTAACTTTTAGTATACAACTAAGAGATATAAAATACATAAAAGCTGTATCTGATACTGAGGTTAAGGTCATAAGCGTGCAGACCTTAGATCACCATTGCAGGTCTTGGTGTCATCACAATAAAAAAAAAGTAAAGTGAAATAAGGCTTATAGAATAGACTTTAAGGGATTTAGTTTAGGGTATTCAAATATAATCTGAATATTTTGTTTATATGAAAATGCCCAACTAACTGTAACAATTCGCCAACAGTATTGCTGATGGGCACCATGACACATGACATGATCCAAACTATGTAATATATTGAATGTTTTTCCATAGTAAATGGTGTATTTAATTTGGTTATTTATTTTCCATATTGTTTTACTATGTTTCTAAGGCGTGTTTGCTTTAATTTTTTTTTAAAGAACCAGAAACTTAAAAATATAAAAATAATGACATGAACATTTAATGTTTTAGACTTATTAATTTCAAGAATACTACCATTTTTTTTCTAATTAGTAGGTCATCCTGCCTGTCTTTGATTGGGGAGTGTTATATACTCTTAAACTGTTGACACTAAGGGCAAATCACACAGTGCTCTGCAACATTCAGAGCTGCTACTGATATACTGTTTATTTACTACGCAGTAGTTATTTATTTGTAACTTCGAAAAAGATTTTAGACTTTTGCTACTGCTAAATTGTTTAACATGTATTCACAATTTACTTATTTTCATTTCCCTATAGAATGTTTTAAACAATTGAACTACAAAGTTAGGATAACAACATTATAAGGGGGTGTATTTAAAAGCATTTTATGTATTTACAAGTGTTGCATACATGTATTTATAAATTTGAAGTATATATATATGGTTGAAGTATATATTGTGGTTTGACATTCACTCACTAACCCTCTATATATGGGTTTGGCAGTTAAAAGGTTAACAGTGATTTCCAGTTTTTCATTAGAAAATCACTGCAATAGTAATATTCTACGAATGTAGAATTTATGTATTACACCTTTAGAACAAGTTTTAATAAATCATTTAATAACAATCAGCGATTTATAAATGTTTCTATAATATAAGAAATGTTTACTAAACATTTTTTTTTAACATTTTGCTCAGCATATTTTCTTTTCCTAAGAATATTCTACATTTTACTATTCACAGTATGCCAACATCCCTTCTACTTGAAAAGTCATATAAACTTAAATTATGCATAAAAATATGCCGGAAAACGTAGACTATCTGATAATTCTTCTTTAGATACTCTGTTTTCTTTGTGTGAACCAAAAACAGTATTGGATCCTTTATGTGAATCATCAATGAGGGTTTCTGCTACAGATTCTGACGACATTGTCATGTCATAGTTAAGTCACCTCGTAACATTAAAAAAATTTACTAATACTTATTTAGATACCAAGCATTTAATTTAATGAGCATGGTTACAATTAACTATTTAAATATACATTTTGTAAAGTACGTTAAAAAACCTATTTTACTATATAATCGGCTTGAGTTTTTAATACTTTTTGGGTACCATAGAAGATGTTTGTTTTTCAATCCAGCATTATACAATTTTACTGCCATGCTGGTTACCCATCATTCAATGTCCTGTTTGAATTCAACTCGTTTAAGAAGTGTCTTCCCCCAAAATGTTGCTTCAAAAACCAATACTAGTAATTTCTTCTAGTATGTGGTAGCATTCTAAGTTCAATGCTGTTTTCCGTTACTTTTAACAGTATCACTGCTAACATACAACTTCTGCTTAAATGTTCTTTGTATGTATGTTTTTTCCCAAATTCGAATAAAGCAGAATGTTCCAATGGGTTAGTTATTTATTCGCTACTGGCTTGGTTTCAAATTTAGAGTTTTGAAGACATAGTGTCACATTTAGTCATCTTAGTCAGCATCAGGTCCTTTTTGTTTATTGTATGGGGTGAGACTTCAAACTATGGAATAGTGTTTTTACCTGTAATTTCATTTTTAAGATTTTTATTTTTTACACCTTTTACAAATCCTTTATTTAGATTATATATGCCCTCATTACTTCTTCCAAGGTCATCATGATATGAATCTGTGTTCAACTGCTGCTGTGACATGTTCTCAATAACTTTCAATTAAAATTACCTACTCTGTTCAGAAGATCAATGGGCTATTTTCCTCAGATATTACAGTTTGATTTTTCATTGTCAAGTTATAAGTAGAATGGGATTTTTGGGAATCTTAAGCATTTGTAGAATCTACTACCATAGTGGAAGTATTTTCACTAACGGTTTGAAACTGGGAAATTACATTGGATGTACATTTTATACATCTGCGAAATACACTGACATCTGTATAAAAGCCACCTTTATTTTATTGTATTTTTACAGCCAATTTATTTCCGATCCTCAACAATTCAACTACAGTAGTGTGTACATTACCTCTGTATTCAAACTTCTCCTTTTATATTCTATTTATGCATTCTATAGGGTCTCTAGACGGAGATATTTTGGGTTAAATACACAACTTCAGTTAAAGGGTGTTGGGTTACATTTTTTTGGCTGCTTGGTTACTGGCGAATAACCA
The DNA here is from genome assembly GCA_036971475.1 of Prosapia bicincta. Taxonomy (NCBI): domain Eukaryota; kingdom Metazoa; phylum Arthropoda; class Insecta; order Hemiptera; family Cercopidae; genus Prosapia; species Prosapia bicincta. Next base: position 6,524,260 of record JBAIZL010000035.1, on the reverse strand, counting down.
AAACCACAAAAGCAGTTATGGTAGAACATGCATTACGTCTTCTACATGGTGTGTCACTGAATATGATTTTCCACCTAAAGTAACTATGTATTCTTGTATAAGTGGAATGAGGAGTACAGGACTTTGATCCCAATAATCTATGTAAAACCATCAATACTTTTATGAATAAATGTCTTTCCATAAAGATCTTCCGTTATTAAAACAAGTTATTAAGGACTTATTACTTTCAAATTTCTGAGAAAAAACCATGTGCAGTTGGAATAAGTAGTCCTTATCAAGGTCTTCCCTCAGTTTATTCATTACTAAAAACATGTTTACAATGTTACACTTGCTTATACCGGCTCTTACATAAATGATTGTTTGGGCAATGTGGTCCATTGTTACATTTTTATTGTTGAGATGTGTAACAATGTAAAAGTGTTTTTAGTTAAAAACTAATAACTCACATGAAGATGGAATCAATTAACATTATTCATTATATTGGTAAGTCGGGGCAAGCCAGGTAGCTGGAGAATTAGGAACTGCACTACCAATGAATAGGCGGGGACGCCCCGGCGAGTACATCCCATTAGTTACCGATTACTCCAAATGAATACGCATTATTTGAGAAGAACAATGATACGGTTTTCTTAATTATTATTAAACAAACAATTGTATGTTTGTCTCATGTTAATCGGGCAAACTTAAGAGTGATTACCAGCTAAGCCTCGGTAATTAAAATTTGTAATAAGCTTCAGTTAACACAAAATCCCAACCGAATAACATGAGACAAACATGCAATTGTTTGTTTAATAATAATTAAGAAAACCATATTAACGTTCTTCTCAAATAATGCATATTTATTGGATTAACGTTTTAAGTGGAGTAATGGGCGATACGTCATTAATGGGATCTACTCGCATCCCCGCCTATTCATCTGCCAAGTTCCTAATTCCCCAGCTACCTGGCTTGCCTGAACTTATTCTGAGGCGGGGTATAGTATTCTTGTATATATAATCTCCTTTGTTTACTTTAACCAGAATAATTCCTTGAAAACATTTAATTATTATTTTCAGTCACTTTTAAACCTTTACATTTACTTCTTCAAATATTACCTATATTATTTAACATCTATATTTTTCATATACCTTGTAACCTAGTTTATTTAAACAAAAAGGTATGTTTTTTTTATAGAAATGCTGCATTGCAACTGTTTGGTGCTTTGCTTCCAAAGCTGACAGGGCAGAATAAAGTAGAAGAAAGTGATATCTATGGCTCTTGTTTCCACCTGGCTATTGAAGGACTGTATTTTCATATTAAACCTCTATTCAAAATGATGATTGAAAGACTGTCATTGGCAAGCACAACAAATTCTCTTCAAGTACACTCGACCATTATGCCATTGTTAACACTTTTTTCAAACCTTACTGTTAGTTTTCAAAGTCTTTTTGATATTGAATTGTATGAAACAAATAAAATTTTATCTGGTTTGTTTCAGAGCTTATTTAGAAGTAAAATTTATAATGTACGTGAAGTTTGTGCTAAAGTTAGCGCTTATTTCTGTCTTCCTAGTGAAATATTGACTTATATTCAGAATAGAGTCCAAGATATAATAAATTATGTTACAAGAAAACAAAGTGTAATCGTAAACGGTAATGAGCTACATGGATATTTATTAAATATCAAATACCTTGTAAGACGGTTCAATGAAGAAAAAACTGGTAATAGATTATTGCAAAATAAAGAAGACATTTTTAAAGCGTCTTTGAAAAAATTTAAAACTATAAGTAAGTTTATAACGAGTCAACATTCTTTAATATGTAATGTGGTCTATGAAATATTTAAAGATATAGGCATTGACAGTGAATCTTCTTTAGATATAAATGAAGTTAAACAAACTTTAATAAAATTTTCTGACACTTCTGGCTGTTATAATTTAGCTTATTTTAATTTAGAGTATATTATTAACAACTGTGACTCTAGAAATAATATGAATATTCTGAAGGATTGTATTTTTAATAATAACTTTGATATTTGTATGGTATATTTAAATTCTTTAAAATCTAGAATTAAAAGAACCTGGTGTATTGATGATAAAGATATATTGTGTGTTTTAGATGAAGCATTATGTAGTTCAAATTGTAAATCACAAATTGCTGAATTGATATTAGAGATAATGTTGGAAGTAATAAGTCATGAGTTTTCTTCATTACATTTGGATGTAAACAGTATATATTTTGATATTTTATACAATTTTATATATGGATCAAAATGTTCTGTCACAGCTTTGCCAGTTATTTGTGGAATTATCAGTAAGCAATCTAGACCTTTTGCGTTTACTGATAAGCTTTGTTTTACAATATTTGAAAGAAGTAGTCCAGACTTTAACGAGGAAATGCGCTTCAGTGCAGCAAAATCATTATTCTTTATTTTCCCTTTTGCAAAAAAACTGTTTAATGGAGGTATTTTGGTTGGAAATTATTTATGGAAATCGGCCATTAATTTAATTACAGATGAAGATAAAGAAATTCGTTTAGAAGTAAGTAAATTCGTATTCAAATACTTTCCTTGTGAATTTGAAAAATGGTTTACTTGTGAATATAACCCAGCTTCATTTAATTTACTATATATTAAAAGTATAAATGCTTTTGTAGCATTAGAATTTCTGTTTAAAACTGCATGTTTACTATTGTTTATGTCTGAAAAGCAGGCTGTTTTAACATTGTGGGAAATGCTGTCAGTTGATGAAATTTCTTGTTCGGATAAAAGTAAAGCAGATATTTTGAACCCCTTTTCTAATGATAAAAATAATATTTATGAAGAAAAAGTAATCATAATTGATATGTTACTAAATAGCATTGTTCTATTATTGGATCTGGTAAGGGAAGAAGATTTATTGGAAATTAAAAGTATTATTTTAGACCAAATAAATTTTAAAACATTTGATAATATGGTAAACAAAAGCGTTGACTTAAAATGTAAGAAACTACAGTGTCAGTCAAAAATTGTGAATATTCTAAATAAAGGAATATTATAGCACTAACTAGATACTACATAGTTTTGTATTAATAGATGTAATAATTCCTTTCTCTGATAATACTGGACTGAAAATTGCCTTCTACTAACTGAATTGTGATTAATAGGCCCTACTAAACTGTTTTTCCATTTCAAATTGAATTATTTAAATAATTGGTATAAATAGTTAAGACAGATATTTGTACTACGATTTTTAAATATAATTTCTCTAATTACAGTTTGGAGTAAAATTGCTACACTATGAATATAATGTATGAAACAATAGAGTATATAATGTAAACTGATACCATGGTATATAGTACATACTATGAAAATAGTGAAAAATTATGTTATGTGTTTATGAATTCTTTGTTGCTTTTGCTCTAGAATCCATTACTATTATATAATAGTGTTGAACTAACATGTGATACTGCCCATCTAGATCCAGGTGACTGTCCATATCTAGCAATGAGTAGACCATCTGGAACTGGGCAGTAGCTTGATCTTGTTTACTTTACTGCATATATTATTTATTTTTTATGTATTAATCACTATTTTATAATATATAATTCACAAGGTACTAATGATGTAGACTTTAACAGTAATTTTAAATCAGGACCTGACTCAGAAAGTGCAGGAAGAGATGGTGTTGATCCTATATGTCTTCCATCTTGGTTAAATGATGCACTGGGTATAAAACCTGTTAATTCTATAAGAACAAAGGTCTGAATTCTTTATTACATGGTTTTAAACCTATTGACTGGTTTTAGATAATCTTTTATAAAATTAAAATGTTAGTTTACAAAATTTAGTGAGATATATTTTATGTGTCACAGCATATGAATCTGGTCATTTACAAGTGGGTGCTATAATAATGTGTTATAAATTCATGCCAAATGTGATTTCAAATTTCATTATGAACTAAATTAAACACCAAATATATAAAGGATACAAAGGATTTTGGCCCCACAAAAAAATCCATAACAATGTATTGGTTAACCTATAACACAAATTGAAAAATGTTTAATGTACACAATAAATTGTTGAAGGATATTCATATAACTTTTTTTTAATTCTCAATTTTTTCCAATTCAGGACTTTATAATTCTAAATAGTCATTCTTAATATTTCATTAAATTTTTCAGTTGATTCTGAGGAACATTTTTACTGTGGCAAATTTCTTTAAATATTTCACAAGAAATGTGATCAGTATTTTTGTTTCATTCACTTAGGAACATTTTACTAAGCACTTTTAAATGTTTATAAACTTTTTTAAAGTAGCACTATGATCTGAAGTCAGATCAGTTACGGTCTGAGTTGAAAATGGGACACATCTCCCGAAACAAATAGTGCTACTATAGGCAAGTTTATAAACATTTAAAATTGTTTAGTGATAACTAGTAGCTCACGTGAAGATGGAATCAACAAATATTAGGAACATTTTAACTAATTACAACTTTGTAATTAGCTTAATCAAATCATTAGTTAGTCATCATTAATCAAATCACATATCTAACTTTGTAATTAGCTTAACTTTGTTTTTTATTAATCACTTAAACAATATTTTATGACTATCCAAATTTTTTATTTAGTAAATTTGTTAAAACTTACTGAGACAGAACGTTTTCGATCGCTATCAGAGATGAAGATCGGCCCATAGTGATCGAAAACGTTCTGTCTCAGTAAGTTTCAACAAATTTACTAAATAAAAAGTTTGGATAGTCATAAAATATTGTTTAAGTGATTAATAAGATTCACCGAACGTAATAGACTACAAAATTCAAGAATTTGTTTTTTACCTAATCAAATTTAATAGTATACAATATCAAGAGCACAGTGGTACAATATATTACAATAAAAATATTTGCAGAAACGCTAACACCACAAAAATAACTGATATTACAAGTTACTTAAGATTAAACCCTTATGGATACTTAAATGACCTTGCCTTCATCATCAAAAATTCTTTTTCCAAAATTACAATCTAGAATACAATAATTTAAAAACTAGACTGTGCTGTGGTTGTATTGGAGTTTCTACCAATATTTTTATTGTGAAATTTAGTTGTGATAGAATATTGCCATCTTCTTTATATATTTTTTTCTGTTCTTTGGTAAGTTTATTTTACAGTAAATTTATAATTTTGTAAAATTATATTAAACATAATCAATTATTTTGTATGCTTTCAATTTATTGAATTATTATGTTAACAGTAACAATAATAGCACAATTAGAAGTAATTAGTTATTATTTGGTAGTATAATATTTCTTCTGACAACTATCTTACTGTAAACACAATTTACAATAAATCGTTACAATAGCACAAGAATTCCAGATATTAAAAAAAATCTGAACAGTATAAATTTATAATATCCATCACAACTTATTAGGATAAAGAAATAATAATTTTAAAACTAGTCAAGTAAAGTTAAGAGGAGTATAGCAGTTGGGCTAAAGTTTATTACAATTTTTATATCATTTATAAAATATCAATAGTAGGTTATAAACATCTTGCCATTTAATCATTCTTGGCAAATTTTATATAAGAGATTTAATATAAGCAGGTTAGATTTCCTAATAATGCTGTAATTTTAAAAAAAACTCATTTGTTTGGTCTCTTTGAACTATTTTGTATTAATTACATGTGTAGTTTTGGTAACTTCACAGTTCCTAGGCCTCTAAATCATATCACTGAATACGTCTCTCTCAATCCCTATAATAACACCCTAGCTTGTAAAAAGACTTTCCCATTAAGTTAAAAGAAATTATAGTTGAGTTTATCCTTTAATAAGCCTGGTGAACTCACAATTAAGAAAAGTAGCTAAAAGTTCCTTTTCGGTGAGTAGGTAGGTATTGCATCAATGTATTAAGGGGGTTAAACAGAGAAACCATGGAACAGAAAACTCAAATTTATTTTTAGAAGAGTTGTATTTTTTTTCATCATAATATTTGTAATTGTGGTTTTAATATTTTAGATAGGACTGAGTTTTTTCCCTCTCATTTTAGTTTTTAAATATATTTGTTTACTTTAATGATTTTGTTGTAATAATAGAAACTTGTTTTTTAACAATAACTTATTTTTTAACTTGTTTTGTTTTTGTATATAATTTATTTTTAATACTTATTACTTCTAAGTAACAATGTAACATTCCTTATTAAATAAAATTTATATTAAAAACAAAAACATTAATTTAATTAGAGTGAGTTTTAAAAAAATTAAAAATTACCATTTTATAAATAATAGGTTTTAAAGTGTGATATTACTTTTTAAACTGTATTGTTAAAAAACATTTAATTGTAATTTTTATCTTCATTTATATTTCATATAACATTTTAATGGGCTATTAAATTTTTATTTATTGCAATAACACTATTTTTCAGTTCCTTCTATTGGCTCACACTCTTCTGATATATATTTTGTACAAATTTTCAATTGTTAATAAAATATGTTTTCATTTATCCAATCAAGTTCAATACATTTCTTTTAACCTATATTGGATGACGACTGATGTTAATACAGTTTTTTTTCAAATATTTATTCAGTAATTTAAATTATAAAAATTTGGAGGATGTAGGTCGGATTCGAACTGAGTATGATTCATGTTCGAAGTATAGCGCTTTTATCATTGACCCAACTTCCCCATATCTAGAAATGTACTTCTCAAAAATGTATATGAATTTTTCTTTTGCCCTCATCTGGTTGACGTCTAATCCTTTTTCCACAAGCTTAAATTTTTGCCATGGTTACTACACAAAATCATAAATAAGGCTCTAGGATTAAAATTAATAAAAAAGTATGAAATAAACAAACAAGCAGGATTAAGGGTATCAAACCTTGCTTCACAAACAGACAATGCGAAAGAAGAGCGAAAAGAAATTGGAACACAATGCAAGCGACGAAATATAAGAAAAAACGTATAAATAGTAACAAACAAAAATAATAGTCCAACGCTATACTTATAAAGGAAAATGGAAAATTACGAAGAAATTCGCTTTAGATTTTGCCCCTTTATGTTGTTATTATGAAAAACTTCTATACAAATTTATATTCATTGTAATTACAAAATAAAAAGAAACTAAAATAAAATTTTTCCTTGTTAATTTAAGTAGTTTTTTACTTTAAAAAAATGTATATTGTTATGGTTAGTTAAGTATAAATAAAATATTGACCTATAGCTAAGAACATAGAAAAGTTTAACTCTAAAGGAAATATATCATTAAACACTTTTAAATGTTTTAAACTTGCCTATAGTAGCACTTACTTTGCTTGTTGAGGACGGCCATTTCGGGAGTTGTGTCCCTTTGTCAACTCAGACCGTAACTGATCTCAAGGTTTACGTCCAAACAATCAGTTACGGTCTGATAAAGGGACACATCTCCCGAAGCTGTCCTCAACAAGCAAACTAAGTGCTACTATAGGCAAGTTTAAAACATTTAAAAGTGTTTAGTGATTACTAGTAGCTCACGCGAAGATGGAATCAACAAATGAGGGAAATATATATTAAATAATGAGAAATGTAGGTAGTTAGATGTGTTGCTCTTGATGGAACATTACTTTCGTAATTTGTTGTTAGCTCCTTCAGTACAAAGGTTGTTGGAATGAGATTTACGAGTGTAGAGGGGGTGGGTTAAGTTGGTTGTGTGCTATGTGATAGAACAGGGTGTTGGCTTCAAAATGTGTGTGATCATTTAACATGTTTTCTTTATCTGTTGCATAGTGTTTTTGTACATTTCGTATTTTTCTAAAGTTGTTAGCTTTTTACTTTGTTTTAATATGCGGAGAATGTTTAAATTAGTATGTATGGTTGAGTGTATATATAGCCGTGTGTATGTGTTGCATGTTTTTTAGGTGTGTTGCGTAGCTGGATTTTGGGTTTGTGTGGTTTCTTTGGGTAATGTGTTCTTCAAAGAGTGTGTAGAATGACCTACCGGTTTGGCCAATATAATAGTTGGGACACTCACTACATATAAATTTATAAATACCGGATAGGTTGTATTTGTCTGTTTGTTTTTGGTTATATGTGTGTCTTTGAGTGTTTGTTGTTTTGTAAGATATTTGGTAATGAAGTTTTTTGAATATGGAAGTTATTCTGTATGTGTTTTTGTTGCAGTAGGGGAGGGATATGTATTTGTTGTTTTTTGTGTGGTTTGTCAAAATTAAACATAAACCAAATCACCAAACGGCCATGTTGAACACACATGTCGAAGAACACATTACCCAAAGAAACCATAGAAACCCAAAATCCAGCTAAGCAACACAACTAAGAAACACGTAACACATACACATGGTCATACATTCTAATTTAAACACTCCCCACATTAAAACTAAGTAATAAACTAACAACTTTAGAAAAAATACAAAATGTAAAAACACTACACAACAGATAAAGAAAACATTAAATGACCACACACATTTTGAAGCCAAAACCCTGTTCCATTACCTAGCACACAACCAACTTAACTCGCCCCCTCTACACTCATAAATCTCATCCCGATAACCTTTGTACCTAGCGGAATACCGCCAGTAGAGGCTTTGCTTCGTAAAAGGAACGATTGTTTCGAAACACGTCAGCAAGTAAGCCCTTACGTATTCACTTAATTGTATCATTTAATTATACTTGTAAATATTTGCAGTTATTGTGTTGTACATCTTGAGGTTTTTCTATAATTACACTTTTGGTATCAACTTAGCAAAAAAAAACACTACTTAGTGATATTTTTCAGCAGATACGTTTCGCACCATGTCACGAGTCCTGTCCGTGACTCACAGTACTGAACAATGCGCGAACCTAGTGCGAAACACGTCTGCTGAAAAATATGAATAAGCAGAGGTTTTTTTTGCCAAGTTGATACCAAAAGTGTACTTGTAAATATGTTACACTTGCCTATAGTAGCACTTACTATTTAAACCATATATATTTACTTACATGTTTACAAGTGTTTTTAGTTAAAAGCTAGTTGCTCATGTGAAGATGGAAACAACAAATACTGAAGTAAGATTTGAGACATGAACAGGATTCATTTTGAGCTAAAGAATTTAACCCATTCATTGCTAAAAACATCAATGATGTAGGCATTTTTAAATATTTGTTTACATAAAACCCCACATATATGTGTCAATCATGGCCTACGCCGTTCATTCTGCCATTTGGAGAGGAGAAAGTATATTTAAACAGTTTTTTTGGAGGTTCCGGGAACCATGCTTGCCCAAACACACATTTTTAAGGCATGGAGAAAATAAATTAGCATACATAAGGAGAGAGCATTTTAAAAACTTTAAAATTGTTTAAAGAACAAAAATATAATTACAAAAATCATCAGTAATTATTTGCAGAACTAAGTGAGAACTATTCATTTCAATAAAACAACAGTTTCAAAATCTCTGTCATGAGGTAAGTTTTCACTTAGTTCTTCAAATAATACTTATGATTCAATGGGTGAAATCAAAATAATTACAACAACCAACATTAAAAAAAGTGGGAAAAACATCTAAACATATTTATATATATTTATTTGACTTTGACCTTATTTTTTTGATTCTTATTATACAAGTAAAAATCTTGAACTGGATCGTGTCTTGACTCTCTGGTCAAACCAGGCACTCAAGATATGTCAACATTCATTGTAGAGTATAAGGGAAGTCATGAACAATGGCATCTTCTACAGCATGATTAAATTCATACAGATTCATTTTTCTTTACCTAATCATATCAATTAATTATTGCACATACAGTAGTTTGTATTTTTTATAAAAATTTGAAGGATATAGGTAAACGCTTTTTGGTGTCATTTCTACATTTTATGCTCTAGGATATAGTAATAGTTCTGGTAGTGTTATCAATTATTTATACAAAAAATTATATATAATGACACACTTTTAAAAAATGTTTTAAACTTGCCTATAGTAGCACTTACTTTGCATGTTGAGGACGGCCATTTCGGGAGATGTGTCCCTTTGTCAACTCAGACCGTAACTGATCTCAAGGTTTACTTAGGTTAGGGTGAACCCTACGTAAACCTTGAAATCAGTTGCGGTCTGAGTTGACAAAGGGGGACATCTCTCGAAACGGCCGTACTCAACAAGCAAAGTAAGTGCTACTATAGGCAAGTTTAAAACATTTTTTAAAAGTGTAAGTGATTACTAGTAGCTCACGCGAAGATGGAATCAACAAATGTGTATGTAATGACAGTTATAGATTTTTCTATTTTTACCCTTATTGTTCGATGTTTTTACCATTGCTGCCAGACAAAGCAAACTAAAGAACTCTATTACAAGATAAAATATGAAAACTTGCAGTTTTTGTGTTGTACATCTTGAGGTTTTTATAAAAATTACACTTGTTTGTTTATCTTGGCAAAGAAACCACTACTTACTGATTTATTTAGTGGTTTTTTTGCCAAGATAAACTATCAAGTGTAATAAAATATAACTAATAATGAAAATTTGGCTTTAAATTTATCTTTTCTGGCTAGTTGGTGCTTACTCATTTAGAACTGCTTCAGCCCATACTTTATTCTCTTAATAAACTGAAATTTCCAGTTTATAGCTGCTGTTATCTAGCCTAATATTAGACATACGCACATGACACCTGTCTGTTCCTCATTTTATGTCTACACTAATGAAACTAAACATTTATCCAATACATTCCCATTATGGACTATGGAGTTTAGCCTAGTATGGTCTTTTGGGAAAATGTGTCCCATTGTCAACTCCTGCTGGAACTGTCCTCTTGGTTATTTTGGATTAGGATAGTATTAGGTGTATTTGTAAAGCTTATTGGTGGTTATATTGTCATGGTAAAGTAAGCGATAGTACAGGAAAGTAAAGCATACTAACATATGTTTGTATTTTTAGTGAAAAACTAGTAGCTCTTGAATATGGGATCAATAATAATAATGTCAATACCTTTGAGCATATGGTTTTTTGCCACCTAAAAAGCATTATTCGGTGGCACATTAGTAATATTCGGTAGCACATTTATAATAATAAATATATAGGGCCTATTTAATTTATCATATTATTTTCCAACTAGTCTTGCATCCCCTGACTCGCCTTCATGCCCCCCAGTTTGGGAATCTATGATTTAAAATCTCCCATCTGAGCTGGGTGACCAAAGGTTGTATGATTTTGTTGCAGAACATTTCGATAGATACGGGTTTCGTCTCGCAATTGTCAATAGACAATAGTTCGATTGTATCTAGACATTGACTAAAGACAGAAATCGCATGACTTTTTCTAATAGCACTGTGGACAAGCATTTAGGGATTGATAAAAACGTTGAAAGTAAGTGCTACTATAGGCAAGTTTAAAACATTTTAAAAGTGTAAGTGATTACTAATAGCTCACGCGAAGATGGAATCAACAAATGTTAAAAACGTTTTGTCTCATCAGTAAAAAAATAATTCCAAGCTTGGCAACACCAACCGGAAATTAATAAGTTTAAAAAATAATATTCATTTTCTTTTGGATAAAACTATAAGTTCGGCAAGTCGTTATTTTACCAAGTTTAAAATTAACAGTTTCAACAACCAACGTAACATTTTCTTTGCTATACACAAAATTTGTTAGGTATTCTATCGAAATTCGATTTTTAAAACTTTATAAATTTGATCCAAAAGCTCTTTTAAAAAATTGTAAAAAGTACGAATTAACATTGTGTAATGTAAAAAATATATTACACCGTATCTTCTTCCTTACCATAACTTTTCAAAGTTTTGAGTACATCTGTGATATTCTATTCTGTGGTTTATGTTCAGTGATTATTAAGAGTCTATCAGTCAATCATTTGAATTATTTAATTTGTTTAAAGGTTATTATTGAAATTTGTAAATAATTTCCATTCTGATATGCATACTCCCATTTCTACAGTCTCGTTCTCCGAAAACAAATTGTCAGAAGTAAAAAACCAACAAAATTCCAAGGTAGCTCCTAGATTATTTACGTACAGTAAGATTTTTAGGAATAGATCTGAATTTCAAGGGATGTATTTAGAGATGTATAAAAAAGTGTTCACTGAAAAGTTATGTCTTATAAATAATGACATAAACGGACCTAATGCGATCTCATGTAAAAAGTTAGAGCTGTTACATTAATTATTATTGTTCTCTGACTAGTGGAAAAAATAGAATGTCCAGGTTATTTCAGTCTTTGTTTTTTATGTTTTCAAGGATATTTTATATTTTCCCCTCTTTTTGAGGGCATTTCACATCAGTACATTTGTTTACATATTGTGGCATGGATTTTTACTCTATTAATGGAATAAAAAATGAATTATATAGGCCACTATGCTAGTAATGATAACCAAAATCATCTTATGGTAACCATAACCATATTGATATTTTTAATGCTCGAAAAATCTTCTACTTCTTTGATTTTTTATATTTTTACATACATCTTACACAAACAATAAGCAATACAATACTAAACAAATACTAACATATAAATATTGGGCTAAATATAGAAAAATACGAACATAACTTCAATGCACAAACATACATGAAACTGTACAAAGTTGATGTGTCTGTATACAAGAAAATATTTATATTTATGTTAAATAACTAAATACCGGTTTAAAAATGTAGGAAAAGAATCAGGTAAACATTAGGATAGGATTGGTTATAAAATTCATTGCATTTTATGACCGTCATGGAAGTGGTTAGCTTCTATTACAATAATTATACTTTCATCTAGTTTGTAATTAAACCTATTCAAACCAAGTCCTTTGTATTGAAATTTGAAAAAACATAATGTTAACTCCTGAAAAATTACATCATGAAAGTGTTTTAAACTGAGCTTATGTTTTAAGAAGTGTTATGCAATGTACGTTTTGGGCACTATTTATAATTTGTAGCACTTTAAATCACTATTTTCTGTCCAAGATAATGTCCAATTTTTTTGTCTTCTGAATTTTGTGTTTTCAAGTATATTCAGAAATACATTCTAAACGAGAAACAAGTAATTTTAAGCATAGTAGTAAAATTCAAAAAAATTAGAACACAATCTATATGTACAAACATAAAAAGTAGTATAAACTCAAAGATTTTGAATGAAACAAAGTACTATTTCATTTGTTGATTCCATCTTCACGTGAGCTAAAAGTTTTCACTATAACATTTCTAAATATTTTACAACTTGCCTATAGTAGCACTTATATTTGTTGAGGAGGTCTGTTTCGGGATATGTGTCACATTGTCAACTCAGATTATAACTGATCTCAAGGTTTTGGTGGGTTATTGTGGGGGTGGGATATTATGGTGGGAGTGTGGGTGTATCTGACAAATTATACAACCGGCTAAAACACCCAATTAAAACTCAATAACCCAAATACAAATAAGTAACACAACAAACCTAAAAAATACTTAACAATACCTTACAGATCATCCAAAACCCACAATTTAACCAATACACTATGAAAATACAAATATAAAATAGCCTACTCCTCACACAACACTCTCAATTAACAGTTTAAACCCAATGACATTTACAACACCGCTGGAGTTTACAAATTAACTTTAAAATTAAGTTTACTCCCCAGTTTTTACATAAGCCAGACAGGGAGGTCTTATTACACACACTACCAAGAACATATAAACGCACTAGCAAACAATAACTACCAATCAAACTTCGCCGGACATATCATGTCCTCAAAACATGACCACATAGACATAACATCCGACCTACAAATTCTTCATAAACAACAAAGAAATAACCAAAGTTACACAACCGAACAATATGAAATATACAAACGTTTCAAACTACACCCTACACACATACAATTACATTATAACTCACACACACTTTTTGACATCATAACTCCTAATGCTCACTATTAGGTTAGACTGTTAGTCAAACTGCTGTTGGGTTCACCTCGTTAATGTTAGATGAGATTCTACTGAAAAATCGGAACTGCAATGTTATCCACTATAAAATGAACGGATGTACTCCACAAAGTAACTATTCATCATATTTTTCCATCCATGAAGGAATACAATCACCACATTATATATATATATATATATATATATATATATATATATATATATATATATATATATTTGTTCAAGATTAAATAATATACACTAATTACAGGAATAATTATTCCTGTAATTAGTGTATATTATTTAATCTTGAAAATAATTCTAACAGGAAAACCTAATTGATATTCTACAACATAGGTTATTCAAATACAAGAATATTTATTTTCAAAACTTTTTGTTGGTAAACAGTACCAACATCATCAGGAATGAATACACAAAATATTCATTATAATATTCATGAAAATATTCATTATATATTACATAATAATATTTTCACTAATAATAATAATTATTATTATTAATATTATTCACTATAATATTATTCACTATAATATTATTATTCACAAAATAATATTTATACTAGATATTATGCATAATATTTTTAGATAATATTGTTAGGAAACAAAGATTAAAATATGTTTTAAGCATATCTACCACTGTTCAAAAAGAAGTTAAAAGATGTAACTATATTAGTTTACCTTTTGTTAATATTTTAACAAAAGGGTTAGATTCTATTTTTAAAAAGATAAATTTTGAGATAGCCTATAAAACTCAAAATAAACTCAGGCATTTATTATGAAACCCGAAAGATAAAATTCCAATACCGGAAAAATCAGGTATTTATAAGATAATTTGTAATACTTGTGGCGAAATGTATATAGGTCAAACTAAAACAAAAATTGTAACTAGATATAAAGAACATCTTGCGCATATTAAATATGATAGACGAAAAAATTAAGTGTAGCAGAACATGTCCTTAGTAATCAGCATGATTTAGATAAAAATGTTATTTTAGCTAAATGTATCAACTCAAAAAAGTTACTTAATAGTTATGATAGGATTTCCATAGTCAAATCAAATTGTAAATTAATGAATGCAGATAAAGGGCATATCCCTAACTCACCTTTATATACTTTACTTTAACAGCCTTTTTTAAATACGATGCATTAATTTAATTAGTTTTATTTTATTTATTGTTATTAGCTGTAGTTTTTATTACATATGTATTATTATAGTGTACTTTTTGACATAGCCTATTTGGTTCAAGATGGTTGATTGTTATTGGTCGAGGGCGGAGCTTACCTCACGCCTATATATAACGACCGTAGAGAACGATTGGTATGACTCTAGTTTGTAACTTCTTGTTTGCTAGATTGTAATTTTGTAATAAGAGCCTCTGATGATGATGACATGGTCATCGAAATGTACGTAAGGGTTTAATCTTAAGTAACTTGTTTTATTTGTTATTTTTGATTACTTTTGTGGTATTGGGGTTCTTTCCAATATTTTCATTGTAATATATTGTACCACTTTGCTCTTGATATTGTGTAGGTAAAATATATTAACTTTATAGATGTCTACAGCTGAGCAGCTAATAGACTTTCTGAAAAAATAAGGCATTTCATGGCCTTTTAAACATAATCAGTAATTTATTGCTCAGGCTGTGATCAGCATTCATCAGTGAAGTATTTAGGCTTTCTTAAAATCACACCCACATATCCCACCTATATTATTTCCCTTATATCATGTACCAGGACGCTTTGTATTTACCCTCCAAACCTATATTCACAATCTTTTCCAATCGTTCATAGTCATACTAGCTGTTCGCCTGAAAACTGACCAGTACTATTATATTTAATTTATGTTTTATAAATAATGTTTAGTTTATAATTATTAGGTGCTTGAAAAGTAAAAATTTAATACTTTTCCTGTTGTAATGAAAACAATGAGATAGCTACTTTACATATACTTTTTCTGCAGTACATTACAGACTTATAGTTCAAGATTATAAAAAGGGAATATACAATTTACCTTAATGTATCTACAAGTAAGATGATTCATTTATTATATTTTATGTATTTTTTCCCCTAAAATTTAAATTTGTTCCAGTTAGTAGAGTAAATTGCAAGCAAGAACTCTACTTAAAATAAAATTATAAAGGCAGTTTAGTAAAATTGTATATTTACTCCAAATACTTTTAAAGTCTAAAATAATAACATTATTTGGTTACGTATTGAACATGAGCTTATAATGATTGAATTTTAAAGTGTAAAATGTTTAACTAATTTTGATTCTAGGACAATAATGACAGGAATGAAACAGAAATTGGTAGAAAAAAGCTGCAAAGTTGGATCAACAAATATATGAAAATTGAAATGACAGATGGCCGTATTCTCATAGGAATGTTTTTATGTACAGACAGAGATGGAAATGTTATTCTTGGTTCTTGTAGTGAATTTCTTAATCCAGAAAGTAAGTGAACATGATTATTTATCAGATTCCTGTTTCCATATTCTAAAAATGTTCAAACCATAATTTTGCCAACATTGTTTTACATTGGTACTATTTGCCAAATAATGTATAAGATTGGTAGTTTTTAAGATATGCCTTATTTTAAACTGAAACAAGTTTTTGTTTTCATTCAATTTATTAAATTAGCATTTAACATTTTTTGTATAATGATTTTATTTTTATTTCATTTGTTGGGATTTGTTGACAAACATTATTATCCCTAGAAATAAGGCAGTTATGAATTAGTATAAATCAACTAAAAGCTTGCTACTAGAAGACGTTACTAGAACTACAATGAATCACATTTTAAATTTCAAAATAGTCTCTCACTTGTTGTGACGAATAACTAGAAACGAAATTATGCTTTAAGGTTGATATCCTTCTTAATGATATTTGGATTTATGTGGATTCTTATACATCAGGGGTCCTCACTAGAAATACTTTGAGAGCCAAAAATTTTGCATAAAATTTTCCTGAGGGCCGCAAGTACAAGAGGCAATAAATAACTGACAAACAATATGATTATAACATACGTTTGTTACATTACCAACATAAATAAACTGTTTTGCGCATAAAAAAGTTTGAAAATGTCTTTTTTTCTACTTAGTTAATTCTTTGAAGTTGATGGGCGAAATCTTTCACAGTCCTCTAATATGGCATCTATGTTGGCAAGTTGGGAAGAAACTGAAATTCTTAAAATGTTCTTAACACTCTCACTGTTAGCCTACATCTGTACTTGTTTTTTACAAACTTCAGCTTACTGAATGTAGATTCACAGACATAAGTAGAAAACACACACAATATTTTCTGAGCACATTCAAGTAAGTTAGGATTTGTCCTTTTCAACAACCCTCCAAAACTCATAGTTAGCTTTATTCTTCATCTTTTCTTCAAAAATAGTTTTGAGTTCCGTATCGTTCTGAAGAACGATTAATTCATTTTCAAATCCCTAGCCTCATATCCAAAAACAGAAAGAGGAGCTACATTAGCTGGTTTCATTGCCCATGGATTTTCTACCAAGCGAAATGGTTCCTGATACTTCCTGAAGTCACTAAACCTCTGAGAGATTTCTTCCTTCAGGTCTTTCAACAGTTTTAGTAAATCGGAAACATTTTTACTTTCATCAGGATTTTCATCAAACCGTGTTTTAACTGAAGGGTAGATGGAATAATCACTGTTTGATAGTTCTTCAATATACATATTGAGTTTTTGTTCCTGTGCAAATACGATACTCATCATCTTAGTTACAATGTTATTATAGTCTCCTTGCAATTTAGTCAGCGTTTCATTCATAATGCCCATTGTGTCAGTAAGAAATGCTACTTTAAGCCACCAACTAAAATTATAACCTTCAGGGTACTCTTTGTTCTTTGTAGCCAAAAACAAAGTAATCTCATGTCGAATGCTGAAGAAACGTTCTAAAACTTTACCCTTACTCAGCCATCTAACTTCTGTGTGGTAAAGCACATCCCCGTATTGCGAAATAAGTTCTTTCAAAAACTGTTGAAAAGTTCTGTGGTTCAGGTCATTTGATCTTATGAAATTCACGATCTTAACAACGTCTTTCATAACACAGCTGAAATTTTCACCAAATTTAATAGCTAAGCTTTCTTGATGAATTATACAGTGAAAACTCAATAAGTTTTCATTTCCCAAATGGTTTTTCAACAACTGAACAAATCCTACATTTCGTCCTAACATTGATGGGCAACCATCAGTATACACAGAAATAACTTTTTTCAAATCAATGCCACGCTTGTTAAAAAAACTTGCTATTGCGTTCAAAAAATCAACACCTCGAATCTGTCATGGGAAGCATGCCCAAAAATTCTTCTTTGATAACACAATCTTTGGATATATACTTCACGAACAACAGTAATTGAGAAATTGAGGTTATATCTGTGGATGAATCGAGCGCAAGACTAAAATATTTGCTTTGCTGCAGTTCATCAGTAAGATTAAGTGCAATATTTGCTGCTAAGTCTGGCGACCGTCTCATGCACGTTGAGTCAGACAATTGAACTTTGGAAACTTCTTCAAATATTTGTTTACTGTTATAAAATTGTGAAAACAAAGTTTTGCAAACTGTGACAACACATTCGTTTACAATTTCTGCATCAGAAAACGGTTCCATCTTTTGAGCTAAAATTTGCGTTGAGTTGCGGTGTTGCCGATACTATTGCTTGCTAAACGTCAGTAAAGCCCGAGGCAAAGATACAGCGGTCGGGGTTTTTAACTTCAGTAATTTGAGTAATTAATTAAGTTTAGTAAAACAACGACAGATTTTCAAAACACTCAGTAAATAAATATAATAATTTATTTAAGTTATAAAATATTTTGACTTCAATCCTAATCGTCCAAGGGCCGCAAAAAATCGTCCCGAGGGCCGCATGCGGCCCGCGGGCCGCGTAGTGAGGATGCCTGTTATACATCCTTGAATTTTTTGAAGAGAGTCATCATATGTAGAAACGTAATGCTTATGAAAATCTCAAAATGAGATTTAGTTAGTTTTTCCATTAGCAAATAGGGAGCTAAAAAAAAGATCCGATTAAAAAGAAAAATTATAGTAATAAAAGAAAAGAAAGTTCCAATAAGAAAGATAAGCTACTATTAGTGAACAAAGCATTGTTCATTTTACTTGAAATTGGGTTTCCAAGTGTTATATATCGTTATGTTTTAGTCTAAATAACTATTTATTAATTCACACACTTTTATGGGTGCTATTATTTACACAGCTTCCAAACACAGTTTTAATTAGGTTAATAATAATTTCTGAATTCACAAATAGTCTTTTTACATTTAACTCCTACAAACTGTCACGAAAGCTTTTACTATCTTCCCTACATTACAAACACTGGTCCCCCTTCACACTTACAAATTTTTTGACTTGCTCGTACTAGTAGTTTACTTCGTTGAAACTCTAGGATTTGTATGCTTAAGCATGAAGGAGTTTATAAACTTGCCAAGGGTGGGGGCTTGTCTGTTACAATGCACAAAAATATATTCAAATTAAAAGACTTGAACATATATAATTTTGTTGCACTTGCCTATAGTAGCTCTTACTTTTTTTCTTGATGAGTATGACCTAAAACAGGAATTGTCCCCTGTTTTAAGAAAAAACCGAAATAAGGATTTATTTCAGTTTTCAGTATGCAAGCAATGGTTCCTCACATACTATTACAGAATAATAGTGAAAGTAATATCTTTGTGAAGAAACAGTGAATTGAAAAGTGTTGTAGTCTGTACAAGCATTACATCATGATTACGATGTACAGGTTTCAACCAAGTTTGTACCAGGCCTACGAACTGTTCCTAATTTGCTAAAATAAAAATTTTAAGTAGAAATTAAAAATAATAATAAAAAGAAATGGAATAATAATAAAAAGTAATTAAAAGGACTAAGGGAGGGAGATGATATATTATAAACAGTACACAATATATGATAGACCTAAATATTATTTAAAAATATAAGTAATCAAAGTTTTCAAGGTAAATGCAACGAAAATAAATAAATATACCAATAGTGCATCTAAAATGATATATAATGTGCTGAAAGTGCATAGAATGAAGAAAAGTTAATAATGGTTGTAAACTCAAATAACAATTTATTTTGAAGACTCGGAGATGAATACAATAGAACAATAATTAATTTTCCAATTCAATAACCAGTTAGAGCAGTATAACCAAGATCCATATTTATTTATTTTTCTAGAGTGAGACAATTGTCAGATAGCGTCGAAGGTCCATAAAAAAGAGTGGTCACCAACTAGTCTATTACTTGGATGGGCAAATTTTGTGAACATTTTAATTTGTTGTCAAAATTATAACTTTGCATCCCACTGGAAATATATCATGGCTTCTCCGAATCTACTGTTGTCCAGGCAGGAGGCTTCTCCATTTTTCTGCTTCCTCAGGCAGAAGGCTTCTCCAATTTTGAATTATCTATAATTTAGATCATTACGAGATAAACCGACTGACAGCATAGATTTAACCAATCTATTGCTTGCTGCAAAATCATGCAGATCGTTTTCTGCTAAAAAAAACTCTTTGCTAACAGAATTGTTTTGCTGGAATTGTAAAACAATATAATTTTACTTCAATTAACTTGTGTCAACCATAAAATACTTAAATGTAAAAATATGTATGTAAAAAGTGAAATGTGTTTTTAAAAATAAAACAACACTATCATGAGAAATAAAATAATTGACTTATGTAACAATTGGATTGAAGGTAATGAAAAGTGTTTTTCACTAAAAATTGTTTTATTAAGTACCTAACATTTTTTTATCTGTTGTAGTTTGTGGATTCTCAGATGAACCTAGACTCCTTGGGTTAGTTATGGTTCCAGGAAGACATATTATTAACATAAGCTACGATGCCCAACCTGGTCGTAGAGAAATTTCTTAATTTTTTTAAATATTTTGTATTATTTATAAAATATATACATTTTTAGTTATAGTAATCCATTTTTTTAAATTCTATATTTTGTTTGGTGGATTATTTTACTAAAGCTAAGTTTTTTATAATGAACCTTAAGTTTGTGTATCACAGAAATTTAAATATGTTTATTATATTTTTATTACCCTATAAACAGATAATTAATTGGTGCACTTGCTAATATTTAGATTGTTTTAAAATTTCTGCGGCATTTGGATATTTACCTCCAATTACAGAATGCCAAAAACATTTATTTCTTTGTAAATCAATCGGTGTTAGTTTCTTGGTCAGTAATATTAAGAAGAACATAAATGTATGTAACATACTTCTGTAAATATTTTTGTTATGTACCATGTGTCAGTTATTCAAATTGTATCTATTAGTAGGTAAAATAAAGTGTTTAAAAGTAAGACATGCTTACATTTATTTAAAAGACCAGGAGAGAACATGATGGGTACTGAAATACTCCCACAACGTTTTACTTGGTAATTGGGTATACTGGGCACAGCTCCGGGGTCTATGCGACTTCAGGGGACTAGATTGACCTAGATGATAAATTTAGTAAAAATAAATTTTAGCAATATTTATATTGCAAAATAATATCTGTGCACATGGATAGATCATTTAGACTAAAATATCAGTATTCTGCTTAAAAATCTAGAAAAAAGGGCACTATTATCTAGTTTTGCCTCCACCAGGGTATTCAAATTTGTAATTACAGCTTTACTGGTATTGGAAGAATTCTTTAAAGGTGTGTTAAAAGTTGAGTTATTTTTAGGAAACAGATAGCCCATCGCTGCTATGGAACTTCAAAGCGGTATTGAACCACTCGAATACCGACGAGACAAAAACTGTCTGAAATTCTGGGAAAGGAATAAAAGAGCGCACAGTCGCTACTGGTCAAACTACCGCCCAGCATGTAAAAGGTTAAAAACACAAAAATCGCCACTAGCTCACGCAGAGTCATTAATCAAGAAGTATAATATCTCGCTGGGAGAACCGGCAGAACAGCTGAGAATTCCTCAAATTTATCCGAACTTGCCTAAGCCGAACTTCAACCTCTTGGACCACCACAGGACGAAAACTGATTCTCTTGGCGTGGAACTGAGGAAGTCTTTCTATCAGACAATACACAGCCTATACCCTTATAGACACTGGCTACACGTCTATACCGATGGATCATCCATGCCTCAAACCGGTAACACAGGTGCAGGATTCTACTGCCACCTCTTTGAAGGCGCGATAGCCGTTGGCACTCCTAGCAGTAATTTTGAGGGAGAAGTAGCCAAATGCAGCCTGCAATAAATTGTCATCTGTCGCTAACTTCAAAAACATCGTTTTCCTGGTTGATTCACAATCCGCTATAGCAGCCTTGTCCGGGAATTCTCCAACTGATAGCAGCCTGACGTTGGAAACAAGAATGACGCTAAACAAATTTCTGCAAGATGGATGGAACATAAAACTCCAATGGGTCCCAAGTCATGTAGATATAATGGGTAACGAAAGGGCTGACTTCTTGGCCAAAAGAGGAACCACTCTGTGGCAGCCACAACTCAAGATGCCCCTATCAGCCGCAAAAGCGCTAATCGATGCCTCAGTAAAGCAGACAATGATGGCAGCATACCACGAAATCGCCAATGGAAAATCTTGGGAAAGGCTGGCAAAACCAGGACCGATACGACACGAAGATCGATTCGTAGCGGTCCCCTCATTCCGTATCCTCACAGGACATGACCTCTTACCAGCCCACCTGCATCGCTTCGGCACCATGAGCTCTGCAGAATGCCCGCTGTGTAGCTATGTTCATTTTGACGCATGCCACCTGCGCACATGTCCTGCCTTGGAGGAGGAGCGAAAGAAGGGCGCACATCTAAAACCTGAGGAGCGAATCGCCATACTCTACTGGTCAGCGCGTCACCGAATGGCAGAAATGCCAAGAGTGGGCGTTGGCTAGTAAGTAAGTAAGTAAGTAAGATGAAACAATAGTAGTAAATAAGAGTTAAGAAAAAAAATAAATTATTTATTAAATTTTGCAATATGCTCATAATATGAAAGGATTTATTTGGTAAACACCATAAATTGTTAATAAGAATTTAGAAAAAAAATTGTGTAAAAAGGAGTTAACACTTGGTATGGAGATACAGTATACTTATAGATAGCGAATAATACATGTGGACCTTTATATATATGTTCTAATACACTAGAGCTGTGAATAGCACTCTTCTTTTGGAACTCGTAGATTAGGAACATAGATGTGCAATGACGCTTAAAGTTGAGAAAAGAGAAGCTGCTATTTTATAGAGACCCATCATCCTTTAAAACTGCCGGTAAAAAATAATACAATATTAGAAAAATGAATGGATAAAATTGTAGGCTAGTCTCACAGAAAAAAACGGACAATGCTTTTTGGTAATTGAACTATAAAGGAAATTAGAGGTACAATGATGAATGTTTTTAGAGAATTTTTCAATATTACAGTTGACTTAGTAACTTTATAATACATTCCTGGAAAGAAGGGGCACAATATACAGCTAAACTTTTATTATAAAAAATCTTACCTTAATAATTATGGGCCAGAATTGGTTATCTACAAAATTTTTCCATACGTTTTACTGTCGATACATGCTGTCAAAGTTTAGGGCAGCCTTGTCTATAAAGTGCGGTCCATACATAAAGTATAAAAGTATTGAAATTAAGACATTTTTATTAAAAAAATTCATTTTTCGTTATTATTTTAAAAAATAATCATCAATCAGAAATAATTTCTGAAATAGTTTCAGAGTTGACGGCTCAGAATCTCCTACTTGAGATTGAAACAAATGTCTTCGACTCCGAATTCTGTTTACTCTACTGTACCAGTAGGTGACGGTGTCTCAGTTTCAGTAGGTCTATTCAGTTTTAATTTTAAAAAAATTACATATTTATTTGAATTGTCAAAATTGATATATTTTGAAACATTACATATTTTTATATATTAAAAATTAATGTATTATATTTCCTAATTCTTGTATCAAATTCTTTAAAACAGTATGAATAACTCATATCCATTAGGAAAATTTGCTTATAGAATTAAAATATATAATTTTTTTAATGGGCTCCATCTCATTATAAAAAAGCAGAACCTAAAAATTGAAATATTGAAGATGAAAAAAGAGTTTTTAATGAAAACTGGAGAAATACTTTTTTATTGAAGAGAATTATGAAGCACTTTGCTTAATTTGTAGGGGTTTTGTGCTAGTTTTAAAAAACTACAATTTGAAACGACATTATAGTCTAAAGTATGCCACAAAGTATGATGTATATCTTGGCATTTCCCTTAAAAATAAAATCACCGAATTAAAAGAAGGGTCATCGTCTGAACATATTTTTTTTTGTAAAGATAACTACTCAAAATACTAACATTGTAAAAACAAATTATGTATAGCAAATTTAATAACAAAAAAATATTTATTGATGGTGAATTTTAAAAAAATGTATGGAAAGCGTACCAAACATAATTTGACCTGAAAAAGTTGAATTTTCTAAAATCATATAATCACACCAAATTATACCCCAGGAATTAACAAGGTGCGGGATTCCGTTGATAATTCTTTAAAAAACATTTTTACTAGTATAAAATTTTATTTGTTAGCTTAGGATGAAAGCACTGATGCTTTTGTACAGCACAATTGACTATTTTGTCAAGAGGAATTGATGAACGTTATAATATCAAGGAAGAAATGGTTGCTTTGGTATTGTTAAAAGACACAACCAATTATGTTTATTTATTTGAGGCATTAAAAATGACGATAATAAGGTTTTCCTTATTTATGAAATATTTTTCAGTTATCGTAACTGATGCCCCTCCCATGGTTGGTAAAAATGAGGGACTTGTTAAATTAGTTAACAATGAAGCCATAGCTGTCGGCAATACAATCAGGGTGGCATATAATTGTATTGTACATCAGGGCAATTTATGTGCAAACATTTTAAAAATGAAAAGTTTATTAAGCGTTGTTATAAAACACCATTAACTTTATAAGAGTAAAAGGAATTAATCATAGCTAATTTCAAGAGTTCCTTAAGGGAATGGGCACTGAATTTTCAGATGCTATTAGTTATACAAAAGTAAAATGGCTAACTAAGTAAGGGGAAAATGCTCAAAAGATTTTATGATTTAAGAACAAATAAAAATAGTTATTGAGACAAAATCTGTGACAATTTCAAGATGAAGATTGGGTTTTAGATTTATCTTTTTTAGTAAACTTAAACAGAACATTTGAATGATTTCTACTTGAGACTTTAAGTGAAAAATTAATTTTTCAAAAATCATAACATGTTTCAAGCAATAACAGGGTTTGATAGAAATTAGAAATTTTGGTACAATTAAAAGTAAAAGATTTGACACATTTTAGTAATTTGGCTGCATCTGTGAGTTGCACAAAATTTGCAAAATAAGCTGCATTAATTTTTTATTTGATTAAAGAGCTTGAAAGTAAATTTAATTTTGTGCTGTACATCTTAAGGTTTTTGTATAAACTTGGCAAAAAAAACCATTACTGATTTATTCAGCAGCTGCGTTTTGCACTAGGTCAGCACATTATTCAATGCTGTGAATTACTGACAAGACTGTTGCTCGGGTTATAACGGGCTTAAATTAAGGATTCAAGCGTTACAATAGAAGTTTTAAAATTAAAAAATATAAAATTTTAATTGTTGGAAATACATAAATATAAAAATAAATACAGTGCCATAAGCAGCTATTCAAAGAAACTTTATAAAGTAAAGCTATTCTTAAAGGGAGTTTGTTATTATTTTGGATTTAAACAAGATAAATGCAGCAACCAGGAAAAAGGAAAGAAAAGTCAAAATTCATGTAGAAAGTTAATCGACATTTGAAAATATGCAGAAAGAAAAATTAAGAGGAAAATCAAGAATAAGAAAATCGCCAAAATTCAAGATTTAAAAAGTTATGACCAGAATTATATTTTAATACTAAACTATAAAATTGGGCAAACACCGGAAATTGTGACGTAGGGATCACACCATTTTAAGGGGTAGATGGTATGATTCTACGTCACTCTCAAAGAAGGTTGCTGATTTGATCAGGAAACTCAGGTGATAGTGGAAGTTTTAAAAAGAAGCTGGAAAGGGAAAAAAGAAAAGTCAGTAGGTCTAGAGATGTGGTCAACGTTGGACGATGATCGACTTGCTCCACTTTGAAATGAGTCAAATGTGTTGAAAACTATAACATCATGTGCTAAGTGCGGTAAATAAGTGGTTGCTAAATGTAACTGTGCGATTCTCAAGCCTTATTTAGGGATTTCGGTCCCTAAAATTGGCAAAATTAAATCAAAATGTGGTGCATTTCATATCGATCGAAAAACGAAGGTACAAAGTTGATAAACCGTAGATTTCTTTAAGAAAATAGTGACATTAGAATTCGATAAAATAAATCTTTAAAACTGTTAAATGTGAAACTAAATTAGTAAAGCAGGGATAGGAACGGTAAACTTTTGAAAAATTTAATTCATGGTGACACGCGAGGTACAAAGAAAGTGAACAAAGCCGAACAAGAATGCAGAAGATCTTCACTCCACATCTCTGGGAGCCAAACTGGGGAATTAACAAGGGTCAAGGAAGCGGCACAAATTAAAAGGTAGTTGCTTTCCTCTTGTTCAAGTCTAAAATTCCTTAAATTCATTTAATTTTGGGGAAATCAAAATTCAAGTAATTCTTTTAAATGTAAAAAACATAATGAACAAACTATGTTATAAAAATAATGGCTTTATTTATATTACAGGTAAAGAAAATGTATTAAAAGGGTTGTTCATAAGTATACAGAAATAAAATTAATAAATATAAACATTTAAAATTAGTTTAATCAGTGAATTCAAGTTATCAGTGAATTACACCAAGAAACTTAAATATAAACAATTATGTTTGTAAACAAATAATGGGGTCAAAATTAGTATAAATTTTCTCCCATTTTCTCTAGAAATAAACAAATTAGGTTCAAATGGAATGCATTGAACTACAAAGTGACATTCAACTGGAAAAAAAACATTTGGGAATGTTTTTTTACTGGAGTTTTATAAAGATTACTAACCCAGCGATAAGTATACTAATTTTCACTATCATGCTTGATTAATGTCTTTAGCTTTTGGCTATGTTTGTAAACAACAATTTTCAAGAATGAAGAATAAACAAAAATGACAAAGAACACTGACAAACATCTTGAAATGCAACCTCGTCTATTGAACCCGATAACAATTTGCTTGTTCAACAAAAGCAATTCATTAACCTGAATTTATTCCATCTTTATGAAATCCAAACTAAATGAAATGAAACTTGAATTAAATGTAGGTACCTATACATATCTAATTTTAAAAAAATATAATAAAACGTAGTTAAGTTATTTTAATAAAACTGCAAAGAGTTAATTTTTATTTCAATTTGTTAAAAAATATTCTGTGTGGCCCGAAAAAAATTTTGTTTTTGCAATGTGGCTCTCGAAGGTTGTAGTTTAGACACCCATGGTTTAGAGGTTGCTGGAAACCTGTTTGCACCTGAGGCTGGATGGGTGTTGTCAGTATGCAGGGAAATTGGTATATAGCAACATTTTAATATTTGATATCTTTACACTAAT
Source organism: Prosapia bicincta (assembly GCA_036971475.1). Lineage (NCBI taxonomy): Eukaryota > Metazoa > Arthropoda > Insecta > Hemiptera > Cercopidae > Prosapia > Prosapia bicincta. The sequence goes on along the minus strand of JBAIZL010000035.1, from coordinate 6,496,872 downwards.
AATAATATGAGTCTTTTTATTTTATAACTAGAAGCTATGTACAAATACTTAGCTCCTACCACCCATCAAGTTCCTTTTTCTACTTACAATGAACATGTATTTTGAAGCATTCACCAATGTACAGACTTATCTGAACAAGTTTCTCAAATAGTTGTAGGTGTCGTTTGTAATGACATTAATAAAACAAAAAGTACAAAACAATAAATCACTAGGGAGAACAAAAAAACAAAATTAGAATGCCACTGACAACTCAAATCAGAACGAAAACCACCAGAAAACTTATTTGTCTTCATAATAAAATGATGCTTAACCATGCTAATCTTACACGAATGGCTGAGTAGCACTGAAAATATGAGCAATACTGCTAAATCAGTAAGCCGTATCTCGCCAGTGGGACATGCCCAGCCATGACAAGATGCCGGCATACGATCTGCAGTGAATGTTTGAAATGAGAAAGATTTAAGCCAACACAGCAGAATAACTCCCAGACTATGGATAATTTATTCTTGAATTTTGTAGTCCATTAGGTTCGGTGAATATTATTAATTACTTAAACAATAGTTTATGACTATCCGAACTTTAAATTTAGTAAATTTATTAAAACTTACTGAGACAGAACGTTTTCGATCACTATGTGCCGATCTTAGGTTTTCGATAGTATCAAAGAGTATGTGTGATTTGTATTGTGTTTGTTCGTTTAATATGTTTATATTTTGTGTTTTTATGTGTCTGTTAATTTTATATTGTTCTAGTGTGTTGAGATGTGGTCCTTTTTTGTTGATGTGTAGGATTTCTAAATTATGATAAATGTCTGTGTATTTGTGTCCTGTTTCTTTTAAGTGATTGTAAAATGTTGAGTTGAAACCAACCGATCCCTAAACTTCCTCAACCTAACCATAACAAAAAGCCACACACAAAAACACAGCTTCAACATTTACAGGAAACCCATAACAACAGACACACTTATCCACAACACCTCAAACCACCCTATCCAACATAAACATGCTGCCTTCAGATCAATGCTCCATAGACTTAAAGAAGTCCCAATGATCACAGAAAACATAAACAAAGAACTAGACACAATTAAATATCTAGCATACACAAATGGATACAACACCACAATATTAGACAAACTATAGTACAAAATACAATAAAACACTAAAATTAACACTACAGACAGGGGAAAACAAATATATCACATTACCATTCATAAACAAAACAACAAACAAAATAGCCCGCAAATTTCGAAAAAAAGGTTACAAAATAGCATACAAAACCAATAACAAATTACAATACGAAATACAACACAACACCAACAACAAAGATAAACTACAAGCACCAGGCGTATATAAACTAAATTGCGACGAATGTAACAAATTCTACATTGGACAAACAGGTCGTAGCTTTAAACAAAGAGTCGAAGAACACAAACGTAACACCAACTCAACATTTTACAATCACTTAAAAGAAACAGGGCACAAATACACAGACATTTATCATAATTTAGAAATCCTACACATCAACAAAAAAGGACCACATCTCAACACACTAGAACAATATGAAATTTACAGACACACAAAAACACAACATACAAACATAATAAACGAACAAACACAATATAAATTACACATACTCTTTGATACTATCGAAAACCTACCTTTAAAACCGTCACCGCTTGACCTGACATCTCCAAGCAGAAGACACTGATGAAGATCGCCACATAGCAATCGAAAACTTTCTTTAGTAAGTTTTAACAAATTTACTAAATATAAAGTTCGGATAGTCATAAACTATTGTTTAAGTGATTAATAAGAGTCACCGAACGTAATGGACTACAAAATTCAAGAATTTAAAATGACTTTATTCTTATGATCAATGTAATTTTGAGTCACATATGTAAGAACACAAAGATTAAAAGTGGTAGAATAACCATAAGCATTACCCAAAATGTACCTAAAATGTTGTAATAGTTGACATAACAACTGCCGAGTTCTAAAGAATGCCTGTTGTATTGACTGGACTTTATGGTAGAGAGATTAGCCCATATATGCAGTGGATCCGGTAACAACATATTTTCCATAGAAATAATCTAAAAAGTATGTTTTTAAATTAAATTTATTGACTTTTTACATTAAAAAGACATTTAATTTTCTTATATACAATACACAATGATCTATTCTATATTTATACCTTAGTATTCAACATGATTTACCATAATATATAACATTTGTACCTACACACACACTTAACCAGCATTTTCTAAATTGAAGTTATATTTAGATTACATTTAATTTATAATTTATGAGCAGAATGTTGTATTTCAATATTTTTATAAATACTAAATTGTATAATTGTTATAAAAGTCCTATGTCATCACATGATTCATTAACAATTGCTATTCTGAAATACAAAAGTTTCAAATATGTCTTTTTTAACTTATATGTAGTTTTTACTCATATTTTGTTGATGGCTTTGAAACAGTGAAGATGTTAGATTAATTGAGTTAAATAGTTCTCTGAAAGCATTCAAGGTTTCTGCAGAAGTTATTAATTAACATTGTTAACAACCGGTTTGTATTAATTTCCATCTTGATTTCTTAGTTAAACAATATGTCTATTACATTTTACATGTATGGTGTATGAAGATGGAGATTTTGAAAGATGTGTCCCATTTTTAACTCTAACTAATATTTCTCAATTAAAAATAAGACATTTTTCAAAATGTCTATTTTTATTATTATATATGGGAAGTAACTACACAGTTTAAAGTTATATTTATATAAACTGTTTGTAGTAATATTATATTTTTGTATTTTAAGATTAAAATACATTAAATTGCCAAATGAATATTGAGTTAATTAAATTACCCAATATTCATACAAAGTACTCTGAAAGTAAGGACCTGCAGTATATTTAAAGCTGAAGAATTTACAAAGTGTGTTGTACAGCTGTGACTAAAATGCGCTGTAGTTAACTTGTCATTTATAGCAGGAGAAATAACGAATGACTGTCAATCATTCACAAGCTATTTTTTGGGCAAAAAACCCATTCCCTGTTTGTCAAGATTTTTACCATCTTTGGTAGACTGGCTGACTGATGACAGCTGTTTAAGGCTCGGCCTATCTCTTCAATTAAACATGTAAGTGTTTAAACTCTATTTGAAAAATTCTGTAAATTATATTATTTTTTTGTTGCAATTAAAGATAGTTGCTAATGTTGATATGAATAGTTGTAAGAATGATATTAAAACTAATCCATTTGGCTTCACTTTGATATTTATCAACAATAAAAGTGCTTTATGTATGTTCTGATACTATATACAAGAGTAAATATAGATTAAGGATTCCATAAAGGTACAATTTCATTTAAGAAAGTATCAACTATTTAGAGGGGAATTTTGTATGTTTATTGAATAAATACATTCCCCCTCTTAAATTAAAATTAAAAAGCAAAATATTTATTGCTTATTGATTGGTGTTGTTCATTATTTTGCATTACCATATACATTTATTTCCAATATAGAATTAATAGTTTGGTTAATAAATTTCAATGCTTAAAATAGGAACATTCAAACCAACTTTCTTCACACCACTGGGTTAGTCAAGACATTTTATTATACATATAATATACAAAATCTATTTACTAGTTACAGAATCATTTATATCACACAATTCAAACTCATTACTTTCTACTTTTATTAATTCTTTTCAAACATAACCTTAAATGAAAATTTCAAAATTATTTTATATTTTTTTGTAAATGTTTAGAAGAAAAGATAATATAATTACATTTTTATCCATTTTTAACCCATATTTGACCCCATTTGAGCAATTAAAAATGATATGTAATCGACTGAACATTTTTCTACATCGATTTCAATTGTTTCTCAAATTCTTGTTGACTAATATTTGTAGTTAAATACTAAACTATTAAAAATAACTAGACGGAGTATAATAAATACAGTTTAATGTCTACAGTGTAAATGAAATAGTTATAAAAAAAAGTCGGGTACAAGGGTACTTTTGTTTTAATAAATTTCATAAGATAAAAATTATTTTTTGTTAGTAAAAAATCTGTACTGACTAATAGGATAAAATATATTTTTATTACTAAACGTTATATAATTAATTTATACATTATATAAAATACTTTATCAACAAACACAATTTTAAAGTTTGTTATCTAATCATTTCTAGAACAAGTTTCAAAACTGATTAATTTTGCTAATATTAATTAATGTCAGATGTGCGTGGAATGCTTTTGTAGAAACGCTTTATATATATATATATATATATATATATATATGTGTGTGTGTGTGTGTGTGTGTGTGTGTGTGTGTGTGTGTGTGTGTGTCAGTAGTTATGTAAAGACATTCTTGAAAATGCTGATATTTTTGTCCTTGAAGAGGTGAAAGCTTTGAAATAGGTTGTTTGCGCAAAATATTAATGTAATTCAAATTTTAAGAATCGGTTTCTTTCTCTCCCTCCTCTCTCTCTCTCTCTCTCTCTCTCTCTCTCTCTCTCTCTCTCTCTCTCTATATATATATATATATATATATATATATATATATATATATATATCGCAATATGTAGTCTTGTGTATTAATAAAGAACTAAGTGAAAATACAAATACAAGAATTATAATTGAATTTACAATTCAAAGCTTTTCGTTGGCTAACAGTACTGTTATATATATATATATATATATATATATATATACATATCTTAAAATGTCAAAAAAATTAGTCTGTAGATGAGAAATATGTATTATCTATAACAATAATGTTGCAATATGTAAGGGGCACAAATATGAAATTTTGTGTGTTAATTTTGTGACAATATGTCCAGTAATTACTAAAAAATAGAGAAAATATTAATTACAATTTCTTAAACCCAAGATGTATTCATAATTACACTCATACAACACAAGCTGTAAACAGTTTTAAATACTTGAAAATACTAATGGCTTCACAGATTCTGTTAATAATAAAGTGAAGACAGTACAACACATAGAAGATATATTTTTATAAGACGAGAAGAAAAGAATGTACAATGAAATTCATTATTTACAAGTCTATTAGTTGCTAATTCGTTCGATAGAGTTCGCTTGCCTACGATTTATATCAGTTTAAATACTAACTAGTTAACATGTCCCTCACTTCTGTGTATGTACGCTGGTGAAACACTTTACAGAAATTTAAAAAGTTAGTTTAATTCATTCTTATAATGAAATAACTTTTTCAAACTATATAAACAATTGTTCAAAATTTGTTATTTTCAGTACAAAACAACAACATCCTACTTAAAATAAACCACTTACAAATACAAAAACCATCATTGATCACAAACCTGTGTATAATTTTAGAATAAAAGTTTTGGTTACAGAATGAACTAGAAGTTTTACACGCAAATAATCACTTTAATTTCCTCAGGGATATAACAGATACAAATATAAGAATTAGTAACAAATAGAACGCAAATGGTGAAGGTTTTATTTATTGAAATGCTTTACAATGACTGAATAAGAACTAAAAAGGTGTACACTCACAAAATACTTTAGTTAAATAAAAACTCGTAGGTAGAGAAACTTTGATTTATAAAAAATTAGGCTACGTTTCGACGACTAAATTGTCCTCATTCAGGCGTTGAAAATTAATATACGTTTTCATAAGATTACAAAATATATTGGAAAAGGCTTGAGCCAGAGTCAGGATGATCGAAAGTCTTACAACTGTCAAGCATGTTGGGGGGGGGGGGGGGTCATCCAATCCATTCCACTCTTCTTGCATGATGAGGTGCGCACTCACAAAATTTTTTGTTGAAAAAGTTTTGTTAAATAAAACTCGGTTGGTACGTGAATCAAAAAACTTTGATTTATAAAAAATTCGGCTACGTTTTGACGACTAAATTGTCGTCCTCAGTCAGGCCTACAAGTACAATAGACAGAACTAACATCCAGGTCATAAAAATTCCTTTACAAAATTAGTATAAAATAAAAAATTACAATGTACATTCAAGTTATTAATACTAATAAATTAACAAAATAACACAAATAAATTAAATAATTAAAAAACAAAATAAAACACGATGGCCCATGATAATAAAAACTATAAAACAATTAATTAAAATGTGCCAAACAAATTCCCAAACATACATCAGTAATATAATCTATAAAAATAAATCATTACTAGACATCTGGTGCATCAACAACGAAAACCCTCAAGAGTTTCTAAGCTTATGATTAAAGGATTATAAATACTGGGTGATTTATTAATGTCCTCCTTAACAATATCAGAATTTTTTGCAACTTTATATGGAGCATTTCAGACAAAATTCGTCTCCAATTACTTTCCGTGCCAAAAATCATAGGATTTTCGGAATTAAACGAATGATTATGTTCACTGATGTGATTGTAAAACACCGAGGAGATATGAATACCTTGTTTTTTACTCTTTTTGTCATGTTCTAAAAGACGAAAATGCAAATCACTTTTAGTTTCCCCAACATAGGAAGCATCAGAATCATTACAACTAACCCTATACACAACATTATTTCTATTCAAAATATCAGTCTTATCCATCCCTTCTAACAATCGAGTTGAGTGTACACCTCATCATGCAAGAAGAGGGGAGTGGGTTTAATGACCCCCCCCCCTACCATGCTTGCCAGTTCTAGGACTTTTGATCATCCTGACACCTGCTCAAACTTTTCCAATATATTTTTATTGTTTATGCACAAGAATTTAGTAATCTTATGAAAACTTATATTAATTTTCAACGCCTGAATGAAGACGTAAATTTAGTCATCTAAACGTTGCCGAATAATAAATCAAGGTTTCTTGACTTACGTAACAGCCGAGTTTTTATTTAACTAAAATATCTATAAAAATATATACTTTCTTTTTATTCATATATTTAGATTACTAAACAGGAATGGTCAATAGGCGACGTCAATTTGGCGGTATTTTAAACTGAAATAATTATATAATGGCTCACACAAACATAAGGCAAAGTAAATTTTGAATGGTTATAAATTACCTACGTTTGTTAGATACGCTTTCTAGCCTCCTATTCTGATAGCAATAGTGTTTTACTTTAAATGCAATACTTTATTTACTGTAAGGGAAATTATAATGTACTGTGACATGTGACGTGTGATGTGGGCCTGAAATTAGTTCTAGATAGAAATAAATAAAAACACACGAAACTCACAAATTAATCATTTATTTCTCATACGCGTTTCAATGACCAAGTTATCATCAGTGAGTGTTATTACTACTAACTATAACTTACAACTGAGTAATAACACTCACTGATGATGATGACTTTGTCATTGAAACGCGTATGAGAAATATATGATAATATGTGAGTTTTGTGTATGTTTTTATTTATTTTTAACATAACCTCACAAGCTAAGCTCAAAGAATATTTGTTTAAATATGACACTCAAGTCAATCGAGTTTAATTTACTACATAAACTTAAATTGAAAGTAAGGTTATTATCAGATGATATTTGGTTTTTGACTCGTTGCAGAAGAAAGAATGTATACCCAAACTTCATGAAAGTGAACATCTCCACAAGTAATTTGCCATCAACACGAGTGGAAAATGCAGCAAAAAAGTATTGCTTGAATTTAGAAATTAAATCATTGTATTCTAAAGAAGCAAATTTGGAATTACAAGTATATGAACTCCACATAAAAATTGTGCATAATTCAAGTGGGTATACAATAAACGATTTTAATAGGAAATATGAAAAAATACTAACAGTAATAAAACACAAACATGATTTGAAAATAAAACGATTAAATAGGAAATGACAACAGCTATGCACTAAACTTGCAAATAATAATAACGATTATATAATGAAAGATTTCCCCAAACAAGATTTGGTTTATAACTGGAGTAAGGAAGAATTTAGTAAAGAGGAAATAGGAAAAGAGTTGTAAGTTTGAGTTTGTAGTAATAACACTCACTGATAATGATGACTTGGTCATTGAAACGCGTATGAGTAAATAAATGATTAATTTGTGAGTTTTGTGTATGTTTTTATTTATTTTTAACATAACCTCACAAGCTAAGCTCAAAGAATATTTGTTTAGTTCTAGGTAGGTCTAATAAAAGCCAGTTTCAAACTTCCTTACTCGCTTTAGGGTAACTGTGACCCTTATCACGATAAACATTTATCAAAACATATGTTGATGAACGACACTAGGTAAGTTGTGGCTTCTCTTGATTCTTTAAAAACGAGGCAGATTAAATGCATCTATTACAACCTAATTGTAATTGGGTTTTGATCTAAATAGAGTACTTTTGATTAAACGAGAGAATATTATGATAGTGTGGGATCTAAACTGTTACAAGAAGATTTATGAGATAATTCTTTAAAATCATTTAAATGGCTTTTGAAATGTAACCTTTTGTAGTGAGCATGTTAAAAGTTGCATGGAGTGAATCGGTAGAATATGACGTCATAACATAGGAATTCTCAAGAATCCAAAGATTAAAGAATTTTGTCTCAAGATGGAAATATAAAAAATTAAGGTTAATTAGAGAAGCTGTATTCTACTTTAAATAGAGATTTCTTATATGTTATGTTTAAATCATTTTCGAATGGAAATTCCTATTTATCCAAAAATATAACTTGTGACAGTGTATGAATTTTCTCTACAGCGGTTTATTACTACAGCTCATAAGTTTTCTGCTCTCTTACTGTATATTATTAGCAAGCTAAAATGTATGTTTAAACAAGGTTATATTTCTAATGTAATTGGTAAATATTAAGTTGAACTTTATAACAGTTGGCTGTATACTAATTTACAGTATTAGAGAATTATCATTTGAAAAGACTATTTTAATCGTTCAGCAACAATGTTATTTGGAGGTAAACTTTTCCATGTATAACGTATTTTATTTTAAAAAGAAAAAGAGTTTAATTCGTGCTATTTTTTGCGGCTTATTATTTACGCTATGTAATGATCTACTTGCTTAAACAATGAATAGTGTAGAATGAATGATGTACAAGATGGTGTGGAATGAATGTTGTACAAGATGGTGTAGAATGACTGTTGTACAAGATGGTGTAGAATGAATGTTGTACAAGATGGTGTAGAATGAATGTTGTACAAGATGGTGTAGAATGAATGTTGTACAAGATGGTGTAGAATGAATGTTGTACAAGATGGTGTAGAATGAATGTTGTACAAGATGGTGTAGAATGAATGTTGTACAAGATGGTGTAGAATGAATGTTGTACAAGATGGTGTAGAATGAATGTTGTACAAGATGGTGTAGAATGAATGTTGTCAAGATGGTGTAGAATGAATGTTGTACAAGATGGTGCAGAATGAATGTTGTACAAGATGGTGTAGAATGAATGTTGTACAAGATGGTGTAGAATGAATGTTGTACACGATGGTGTAGCATGAATGTTGTACAAGATTTTGTAGAATGAATGTTGTACAAGACGGTGTAGAATGAATGTTGTACAAGATGGTGTAGAATGAATGTTGTACAAGATGGTGTAGAATGAATGTTGTACAAGATGGTGTAGAATGAATGTTGTACAAGATGGTGTAGAATGAATGTTGTACAAGATGGTGTAGCATGAATGTTGTACAAGATGGTGTAGAATGAATGTTGTACAAGATGGTGTAGAATGAATGTTGTACAAGATGGTGTAGCATGAATGTTGTACAAGATGGTGTAGCATGAATGTTGTACAAGATGGTGTAGAATGAATGTTGTACAAGATGGTGTAGAATGAATGTTGTACAAGATGGTGTAGAATGAATGTTGTACAAGATGGTGTAGAATGAATGTTGTACAAGATGGTGTAGAATGAATGTTGTACAAGATGGTGTAGAATGAATGTTGTACAAGATGGTGTAGCATGAATGTTGTACAAGATGGTGTAGAATGAATGTTGTACAAGATGGTGTAGAATGAATGTTGTACAAGATGGTGTAGAATGAATGTTGTACAAGATGGTGTAGCATGAATGTTGTACAAGATGGTGTAGAATGAATGTTGTACAAGATGGTGTAGAATGAATGTTGTACAAGATGGTGTAGAATGAATGTTGTACAAGATGGTGTAGCATGAATGTTGTACAAGATGGTGTAGAATTAATGTTGTACAAGATGGTGTAGAATGAATGTTGTACAAGATGGTGTAGAATGAATGTTGTACAAGATGGTGTAAAATGAATGTTGTACAAGATGGTGTAGAATGAATGTTGTACAAGATGGTGTAGAATGAATGTTGTACAAGATGGTGTAGAATGAATGTTGTACAAGATGGTGTAGAATGAATGTTGTCAAGATGGTGTAGAATGAATGTTGTACAAGATGGTGCAGAATGAATGTTGTACAAGATGGTGTATAATTTGTGTTGTACACGATGGTGTAGCATGAATGTTGTACAAGATGGTGTAGAATGAATGCTGTACAAGATGGTGTAGAATGAATGTTGTACAAGATGGTGTGGAATGAATGTTGTACAAGATGGTGTAGAATGAATGTTGTACAAGATGGTGTAAAATGAATGTTGTACAGGATGGTGTAGAATGTATGATGTACAAGATGGTGTGGAATGAATGTTGTACAAGATGGTGTAGAATGTATGTTGTACAAGATGGTGTGGAATGAATGTTGTACAAGATGGTGTAGAATGAATGATGTACAAGATGGTGTAGAATGAATGTTGTACAAGATGGTGTAGCATGAATGTTGTACAAGATGGTGTAGAATGTATGTTGTACAAGATGGTGTGGAATGAATGTTGTACAAGATGGTGTAGAATGAATGATGTACAAGATGGTGTAGAATGAATGTTGTACAAGATGGTGTGGAATGTATGTTGTACAAGATGGTGTAGCATGAATGTTGTACAAGATGGTGTGGAATGAATGTTGTACAAGATGGTGTGGAATGAATGTTGTACAAGATGGTGTGGAATGAATGTTGTACAAGATGGTGTAGAATGAATGTTGTACAAGATGGTGTGGTATGAATGTTGTACAAGATGGTGTAGAATGAATGATGTACAAGATGGTGTAGAATGTATGTTGTACAAAATGGTGTGGAATGAATGTTGTACAAGATGGTGTAGCATGAATGTTGTACATGATGGTGTAGCATGAATGATGTACAAGATGGTGTGGAATGTATGTTGTACAAGATGGTGTAGCATGAATGATGTACAAGATGGTGTAGAATGAATGTTGTACAAGATGGTGTGGAATGAATGTTGTACAAGATGGTGTAGAATGAATGTTGTACAAGATGGTGTAGAATGAATGTTGTACAAGATGGTGTAGAATGAATGATGTACAAGATGGTGTGGAATGTATGTTGTACAAGATGGTGTAGCATGAATGATGTACAAGATGGTGTAGAATGTATGTTGTACAAGATGGTGTGGAATGAATGTTGTACAAGATGGTGTAGCATGAATGTTGTACAAGATGGTGTAGAATGTATGTTGTACAAGATGGTGTGGAATGAATGTTGCACAAGATGGTGTAGCATGAATGATGTACAAGATGGTGTAGAATGAATGTTGTACAAGATGGTGTAGAATGAATGATGTACAAGATGGTGTAGAATGAATGTTGTACAAGATGGTGTAGAATGAATGTTGTACAAGATGGTGTAGAATGAATGTTGTACAAGATGGTGTAGAATGAATGTTGTACAAGATGGTGTAAAATGAATGTTGTACAAGATGGTGTAGAATGTATGTTGTACAAGATGGTGTAGAATGAATGTTGTACAAGACGGTGTAGAATGAATGTTGTACAGGATGGTGTGGAATGAATGTTGTACAAGATGGTGTAGAATGAATGTTGTCAAGATGGTGTAGAATGAATGTTGTACAAGATGGTGCAGAATGAATGATGTACAAGATGGTGTATAATTTGTGTTGTACACGATGGTATAGCATGAATGTTGTACAAGATGGTGTAGAATGAATGATGTACAAGATGGTGTGGAATGAATGTTGTACAAGATGGTGTAGAATGAATGTTGTACAAGATGGTGTGGAATGAATGTTGTACAAGATGGTGTAGAATGAATGATGTACAAGATGGTGTGGAATGAATGTTGTACAAGATGGTGTAGAATGAATGTTGTACAAGATGGTGTAGAATGAATGTTGTACAAGATGGTGTAGAATGAATGTTGTACAAGATGGTGTAGAATGAATGTTGTACAAGATGGTGTAGAATGAATGTTGTACAATATGGTGTAGAATGAATGTTGTACAAGATGGTGTAGAATGAATGTTGTACAAGATGGTGTAGAATGAATGTTGTACAAGATGGTGTAGAATGAATGTTGTACAAGATGGTGTAGAATGAATGTTGTACAAGATGGTGTAGAATGAATGTTGTACAAGATGGTGTAGAATGAATGTTGTCAAGATGGTGTAGAATGAATGTTGTACAAGATGGTGCAGAATGAATGTTGTACAAGATGGTGTATAATTTGTGTTGTACACGATGGTGTAGCATGAATGTTGTACAAGATGGTGTAGAATGAATGCTGTACAAGATGGTGTAGAATGAATGTTGTACAAGATGGTGTGGAATGAATGTTGTACAAGATGGTGTAGAATGAATGTTGTACAAGATGGTGTAAAATGAATGTTGTACAGGATGGTGTAGAATGTATGATGTACAAGATGGTGTGGAGTGAATGTTGTACAAGATGGTGTAGAATGAATGTTGTACAAGATGGTGTAAAATGAATGTTGTACAAGATGGTGTAGAATGTATGTTGTACAAGATGGTGTAGAATGAATGTTGTACAAGACGGTGTAGAATGAATGTTGTACAGGATGGTGTTGCATGAATGTTGTACAAGATGGTGTAGAATGACTGTTGTACAAGATGGTGTAGAATGATTAAAAAATAATTGCGTGTTTAGCGGCGGTTTTGTATTATTTATTAAAAATTTACCACAGCCTGTTTAAAAAATAGTGACTTGTAGTGTACGTGACTTATAAATTTGTTTTTCAAATAACACTCAAAATCCTCAATCAATTGCTTTTTTATCCTTCAAATCCAAATTTTAATTTGCTGATAATTTTAATAAAGTACTGACAAAGTTACTGCAAAGTTCACATTCTCGACAGTACTAAGTGTATGAATTATGTTATTTTTAAATACTTGAAAAAGAACTACTCGAAACAGTTAATGAGGAACTATTTTATTGATCGTATTATTTGAATAATCTAGTATATCTAAATTGTTGTTTGGCTGATACACTTTTTTCATATGTTTTCATTAATATTTTTAAGATTAAATGACTATAGTTTTTGTAATGTAATTATAATGCATTGATGGAAGTTTATCAATTTACTTTACTTTCAAGTTATCAGCCAATTAAAAACTGTTAAAACCTAGAAAGTTTAATCATGATAAATAATTTAGGAACAGGAGACGCAAGGGAAGTAAGTGCTATTTTCGGAGACAGGAAGTTTACTACAGACAGTTCCAGGCAGTTAAGTTCTAGGGAAACTTGGTAAAAGCAAGTAACTAGTGGCGAGCTCTATCTGTAAATATGTTTGCAATTAACCTGTGATTTATCACAAGGCCTTAACTTTAAGCGCAATCTTTTCAGAATAGTAAGAGTTCCATTTACCTCTCTCGGCTTATAAATGCCCCAACTATAAATCCGTATTGCGTTTTTACATTTTAAATTTAAAACATTAAACTTATTTTTAATATGTTTATTCAAAGATCTGCAGAGAGGCATAAAGTAAAGGTTAACAGTTACTCCAGATTTTAATTTTTTTTACTGTTTTTATACTTCAATTTAAGACGTTACCTTCGATTTTTTTCATTCTTAGATATGTTACGAGAAGATACATATTAAAAAAGAACAAAACTATATAAAGTAGAGTTTCAAATTTGAAAAATAAGAACCTAACCTATAAATAGACAAACGCATACCGTATAAACCGTATAAACTGTATGCTTCTTTATAAAACAAAACCCCTAAGTTATATCAGCCTACATGTAGTTATTGATAGCTATTCTGCAACGTAGCAACAACGTAAAGTATCTGGTCAGTACAGCTTAGGTTTGTCATATACCTGCATTGCTTGCAAAACTAAAATTTGTTAAACTTTCTTCAACATTTAGGTACTTTTTACTTCAATTTTTTGATTCTACATATTCTTTGGAAGTATAAGGTAATCACGACATATTTATTTTGATATTTAACGTAATCTAATAAATATCGGAAGTAGATATTCAATGACTGGTTTTATATTTTGTACTATCTTGGAGTGACATAGTTGCGTCCACTTTGACCAAGGAATAGACAGAATCCAAAAAGTAAAAACAGCATAAATGCTACAGTTAAACAAACTTTAATTTTGTAGTTGAGGCCTGGTAGGTGACCCATCGGCAGCAGCTAGGCCGCCGGGTCGGGTAAGTGCGAGTGTGCGAGGGTCGCCTAATCCTCTAGGGCGCTCCCGAATTTGGCTGGGGGATAGTAAACGTTAGTACGTTATTAAAAAAAATTATCGTATCCGGATACTGTAAAGCTATATTGTATACTTTAGTTACAGAATCACGAAACATTAACATTAACTTTCGTTAATCCTTCGTTAACCTTCGTAAACCTTCGTAAACTTTCGTTATAAATCTCGTGAGATTGAAGAGGATATAATTTAGTAAGACTTGTTGTAAAAATGTTGGAGCTAAATTATTTTGCATCTTTGGCTTTCCATTCATTCATGTGATCAAACTTTCCTTTGTATAATATTTGTCTATCGGTTTTTGTGTTCGATCTGTACACTAGCATCCCCCTTCTCAAACTTGTGCACATCCGTGCATTTCGCGTACATATCCCTGGGAATAGCTTACAGACTATTTTCAAAGTAATCGGGAAGGTCCATTAGTCCAAATATCGCAGTGGATATGTGTTCGATTGAGCGTAACGTACACTCGTTGAGCTGTCATTACGTCTGGTACTGGAGCATGGGCGCGGCAAGGTTAGGGTGGTGGGAGGAGTTCATCCTCAACGCGGACAAACTCTTGTTGTACCACTCGTCCTCCGCAGTCATGCCTGCAACAGAAAGCTTCCACCTGACGTAAAATGTTGTGAATAGAGGGGGAACAACACAAACAAACAAATACACACACACACACACACACACACACACACACACACACACACACACACACACACACACACACACACACACACACACACACACACATTTGTTTCTTTAAATCATCTTGTAATTTTATTTTATTACAAATTTATTTCAAATTTACAAATTACATATAAAACTGATAATAAAATTAAAAATTTAATAAACAATAACAAAAATCAAAATAATATGCACGAAAGAAATGGAGTATATAATATAAAATGTCAAACTTGTAATAAATTATATGTAGGACAAACAAAAAAGAAATTAAAAGAAAGATACAAAGAACATTTAAACGCTTATATCAAACCAAACATATACGAATCAAATTTAGCTACACATTGTATTAATAATGGACATGAGTTTCCGGAAATAGAAAATATGAAATTAATAAAAGAATTAAATAAAGGATTAAAAATGAATATATTTGAAAAATTGGAAATTTATAAGCATAAAGTTGAAGACAAATTAAATGGTGAACAAATTCAAGTGAGATCAAGGCACCAAACTATTTATAAGGTCATTGGCGTTATAGAAAAAATTACATAAAGTGCAATACTTATAAACATATGGTCGTTTGTAGCACATATGATTTAATTTTGTAAAACTATTTTATTAGATAATTATTTTCCTGAAGATGCTGGTACTATATTATCGGTGAAAAGCTTTGAATAAATATATTCATTAAAAGTATTCTTGTTTTTGAAATATTTTTAATTTATTAACTATATTACAAGAAAACATATCACCATATTTAATATATATATATATATATATATATATATATATATATATATAGGCTATATATAATTGTGTGTGTGTGTGTGTGTGTCTGTATATATATATATATACTTTCTATAAACATCATTATGATAGCTGATAGTATATAATGCATATACTACTAAGTAGTACGTCTTAGTAATTGAGTCAATGAAATTAGAAAAATTGGCATTTCTATTGCTTTTTGCAAGTAACAGTAACTTATCTTGTCCTTTTAGCGTTGTCTGACACAACTCTGGATTATTATTTATCTCATTAACTGTGATAGGCTCTATATGTATTACGTATGATAGCTTATCTCAAGAGGTGATGGTAATGATTCATTAATAGAACTCACTGACATAACTGTATAAAACAATTGTGGCATAATGTTTAACATAAATAAATGAAACCTCTCAACCACAAATAACTTTCTTCTTTTATTTAAAACCTTATGTACATTTCGATTGCATAGCAATCATCCTCAAAGGTAATTTACAATGAAAATACATTGAAACGACATTTATCATCAAATATATACACCGGCAAATACTTCGCCACGCCCCTTTACACTACGTCACACTGACGTAGGTACAATTATAACATTTATTGTGAGTAAAAAACGTTTCGAAGGCAACGCCGTTATCCCCCCTTCGCTGACATCAGTTTATTACAGTAAGGGCCTATAACTCACTCATAATAATGCCATTACAAAACGAAACGTGTTTGAGTTAATATATTATTAGTTGTGCATAAATTATTGAGAGTAATATAAGATTTGAAAGCTTACAAATACATCCATATCTTTAACAATACGGTTTGTTTAAACGCGTTGAAAAAAAATAATACAAGAAAACCCGATTTGTCTCCAGCGATTTTTAATTTTCCAAAAACTATTTTCAGAATGGGTAATACATAACAGCACAAACATTTTACACGGTTAATCTGACACTGCTACTTAGGTTAGAGTGACCTTAAAATAATGTTTTTGGAGCGCGTAGGACCTAATCGCTGGAAAATGTTTACTGTAATGGTTATATAATTTGTAATACTATTTACTTATATCATGCCTGCGAAATATATCGTCCAAAAATTACCACCCGATAACATCAGACGCGTTTCTCATGAATTGCTTTCTGCTTGTTCTAATTACAGCTGTTAATACGGCGTCATGGAAAATAATAAATAACAAGTTTTTGTTATTCTTTGGGTTAATCCAATCTCAGTCAAATTAGGGTTGTATATCCGCCATCCTGTATGACGATCCTGTATGGTCGAATCTTAGGGCACATTATGCGCTCAAAAGCCAATGGTACACAAGATTTTAGATTTGTGTTTTTCAAACAAGTTGTTATTAATCAAACTTTTTCAAATATATCTTTTTAATTTTTACTTGTATTTGATTTTTATTTATATGTTTTTTTTTCATTTCATGATATAGTAGAAGCTTTTCCACATGTTTGACCATGTTTCTTATCATTTTACCAGTTTATTATACATTTCTCACTCGATTTTTAACAGTGTTATATGAGTTTTCGATAACTTTTTTCATTTCTTTATTTAATTTCATATTTTCTATTTATAGGAAAACTCTGTCCATTATTGACACAATGTATAACAAAAACGTTATTTGTATAGTTTCGTTGTATATAATTGTTTAGATGTTCTTTATAGCTTTCTTTTAATCTCTTTTGTGTTTGTCTTACAAATGATTGACTAAAATTTTGTCGTTTTATATTATAATCACCATTTCCTTTGAGCATATTGTTTTGATTATTGTTATTGTTCATTATATTTTAAATTTTATTATCAGTTATTTAAGTAATTTGTATACTTGTTTTTCTTAAAACATTCTTGTGAATTTACCTGTTCATTTATTATATTTTCTTCCTTTAGTGTTGACTTATAATTGCTAAATTTTCTAAGAGTTTAATCGCCTTTCTTTATTACTTTATATTTCACTTTATCAATTTTTATTTTCTTTGCCTACTTCATTTCGTCCGGCGCATGGCTATCTTCAACAAATGCGTAAAATAGTTTGAATCATTCTTTTCATGTTTAAACGAACTCATGTGTTCCTTATATCTTGTATGAAAATTTCGTCCTGTCTGTACTACATATGTTGCCTTGCAACAACATTGTATTTTATAAATTTCCTTTTCATTAAACTTACCTTTTCTTTCCATATTATCATTTATGTGATTAATTTGTTCTTTAATGTATTAGCTATAAAATTGTAAACTAGGCAAATTTTGAAATGTGAAAATCGGATCATGTTTGTCCAGTTTATCTTTGCAAAATGATATTTTTCTTTATTTTTATAACGCCCACTTTTCTTATCATCAAGCCCCTCGCATGATATATATATATATATATATATATATATATATATATATATGGTATATAATTATGGCATATACTACCAGACAGGTTGTGAATTTTCTGTATTTCTTATGGTAGATCTTTACTCGGTTTTCTGTGATTTTCCCTGGAAATTAAAACTTTGCTAAATCCTTTCTTACCGCGCACCTACGTAGTATAACGAAGGTTTCCTCTAAATTTCAAGTTTGTATTATACTTGATATCGTCGTTGGATATGCCTTTGAAAAAGTAAACAGTTTCACATATTTGGGCTCGGAAGTGAATGATGAAAATAAAACAATAAATGAAGTTCAAAAAAGAATAATGACAGCTAATAGAGCATACTTCGCAAATATAAAGCCATTTAAAAGTAGACTTTGTCTCAAACCACTAAGGTACGACCCTATAAAACCTAAATCGGCCGGTCCTAACGCATGGAGCGGAGACGTGGACTTTAACCGCCGCGATGAAAAATTAGCTGCCATTGTTCGAGCGGTCTACGATGTACAAACAAAAGTGTGGAAGCTTCGATCTAACGCCGAGTTGTATTCCTTATAAAAAGACGCAAATGTGGTCCATTTTATTAAAACGCGACGTCTAGAACGGTTGGGTCTCATCATAAGAATGCCTACCAATAGAATGCCGAAAACACTTTTACATGGCACTATGATTGGCAAAGGAAGAGTTGTCCGACCAAGAAAACGATGGCTACAGGACCTTGAGGAAGATTTAAACGTACTCGGCATTACAGCATGGAAACAGAAGGGTAAGGATAGAAGTACATGGCGGGACATTGTTAAGGAAGCCAAGGCCCACCCCGGGCTGTAGCGCTACGTAGAAGTGGTATCATTATACGTTTCGGCTCTACTTAGATCAGTCAGTCAGGACTTCAATATTTTTATATAGAGATTAAAAAAAATTAAGAAAAGCATTTAAATACAGGATATAAAATAGTAAGTCTCGTGCGAAACAATAAGGAAAAGAATAAGTACATTTTTCGGCACCAGAGTATAATTTGATATAATTTTCAGATCCTAAAACTGAATTCATCAAATTCTGCAGTTTCAAGACAAATGGATAGTATGAATATATCATCGACGAAGAGAATAGAGTATATAAACCCGAAAGAAAAGAGAATATAATAAGGTTCATAGAAATAACAGTGTCAAACATGCACACTTACGTATGTGCTAATACAGAAGGGGGAGAAAGTGGGTGATATGGGAGACAAAGAGAATAAGGTGCCAGCGAGGGGAGAAAAGAGGAAAAATAGAGAGGAATGAAAGGAAGAGAGAGGGAGAAAGAGAAGAGACAAAGTGTATCAGTAATAATGATAGCACAACCTAAATTTGTTTGCTTCGTATTTCGAGCTAAAGCCACCCAACAAATTGTTGTAAAAGTTCCTGTTATTTTATGTTCTTGTGTCATAGAGAAACCGCTTTGGTATAAATGTGAATACAAATAAATACTGAAAATTTAAATTCCCCAGAAACGGACAAATATTTAGAGCGTAACTTATTGATTAAATTCTTGCGACGAGATAGAATAGCTACGCGCCGCGGCGGAATTGACTCGTACTGAGGGATATTTGGTTCTAGTGCGGCTTTAATGATGTTTACAAACTCTATTAGAGTTACACAAATTGAAATGAAATTGTATCTGCGCGATGCCTCAGACCGTTTGTGATTGGTTTCCGCACCAGCTGTGACAAACAGCGCGACTCGGATTGAGTCGGGTCACATTACGAATTTGCGACTGTTTTTCATTACCCGTTGGTTTTTTTTTAATTAATCAAAGACGTTTAGCTAATGTTTAGGTTTCATTGCAGATTAATTATGAAAGTTGATATGTTGAGAAAATATAAACTCATAACAATATACACAAATACGCGAACATTATAAAATCACACGCACAAAGCATCATATGAATGTGACATTGTTATGCAAGAAACGATGAAGGAAAAATGTTTCAGGAGAGCAGATCTTGTATAAGGTTATAAATTAATTATACAATATTAAACTGATATCACTCAATTTGACGCTGGTTTTGTCATTGAAAACTATTCTTGGAAGCTTTTAGTAGTGCTAAGGAAGACTAAAAATTGACATCTATTTTGTACTTAGCGTTCAGTAAAATAATTTACTAAAAGCTAAGAAAACTTTTGCATATTGATTTAGAAGTTAAATTCAGTACTTTAAACTGAAACAAAGTGGATTTTACATGAAGAGAAACGAATTTCTCTTGATAAAACGTTATTGACGAGGGAGTTACGCCTTTACTGTATCACACAAATGACGCTACAAATTATGTTTATAGTTGCACCTATGGCGAGACTGGTTAGGTCTAGACACGGACATTTCCACTTTTCTAACCTGACCTACTGATCCGGTGTGAGGTCCCACTTTTGACGGTTTGCTTCTTTTGTCTGCGCCACGTTTGCACAGACTCGTACCACAAGTTGCAAAGATTTCTTACAAACACTTTATGTTCTGTTCTAATGTACAATTGATTATTTCCAGCGTCCACGTCACTACAACTAACACATTTACATAAAGTACTCCCTTACCAGTGACAAAGTCACAATAGCGGTTATAATATTTTAACAATAACAAAATCACTGGCAAGCAAAAACAAAAGCTAAACTCCAAAACTACGCGTTACGTTATTTAATAAACACCATACCATTAATAAAACCCAGTTGTTTAATAATAAACAAAACATTCTGTTGAACGCTGACTGACCAACGAATGATGTTCCGGATCCGTATGTTTTTGTTTCTTCGTTCCACCATAAAGAAAGTATTTAACCGATCAAAGTGATTTTCTGTGAATGAAAGAGGAAGCCTTCCCGATGGTCCCGCTACAGTTACGTACCAACCCATCTCACAACAATAATAGCCGTTTGGCGACAATATTACGCTATTTTAAATCTGAACAAAAAATGTTTGGAGGGAAAGTTTTTTAAAATAAGGATTATAAGTTATTATATAATTAATAAGCAAAATAAACAATTGTAACCGACTTAAAAAAGGAGGTTCTGTATTAGATCAGTATGTTTTGTTTATGTTTGTTCCACGATAAGTTTGAAAGTATTTACCCGATAAAAGTGATTTTACTTGCAAATAAAAGAGGAAACCATCCCGGTGGTCCCATTATAGTTACGTCCCAACCCATCTCACAACAATAATAGCCGTTTGGCGACAATAATACGCTATTTTAAATCTGAACAAAAAATGTTTGGAGGGAAAGTTTTTTAAAATAAGGATTATAAGTTATTATATAATTAATAAGCAAAATAAACAATTGTAACCGACTTAAAAAAGGAGGTTCTGTATTAGATCAGTATGTTTTGTTTATGTTTGTTCCACGATAAGTTTGAAAGTATTTACCCGATAAAAGTGATTTTACTTGCAAATAAAAGAGGAAACCATCCCGGTGGTCCCGCTACATTTACGTACCAACCCATCAGATTTGGAGACAATAATACTCTATTTTAAATTCAAAATTTTTTTTAGAGAGGAAAATTTAAAAAATGTTTAATAAGGATTATGTATTATAAGATAATTAATAAGCAAAATAAACAATCACAGCATTTATTCTATATAGTATTCCACCACACATAAAAACAACAGAGAAAAAATAAGTATAAAACGAATGAGTTTTTTTAAAATTTCTTGCTTGATAAAGCTGTTTAGAACGAGCATCATGGATACTAATGAATGGATTTTCCTCATTAAAAAGCGCCTTCCTCGTCGGTCTATCCATATTGATATATAACTTCATATAACTAAAATGAGATAAGCCTAAATAAATACACTCAAAATCGGATTTAGTTCATTTACCATTATCAAGATATTCAATAATCCTCAGGTGAAAACCTCATATCTTCGCTAAATAGCAACAGGTAAATTAATTAAATATAACTTTACTATCAAATATCACTTTTTTATCTATTAAAACTTTATGAATACAAAATGTTTTTTCTAATAATTATTAGAGACAGCATTGTTGAATATTTACCTGAGATATTGCGTTACGTTATTATCAACACGTTTTTAAACTGAAATGAAAAAGAATATTTGCAAGATAAGAATAAAACTGATATGGCATGTCAATTATTTGAAAAACGATCAAGCAAAACATCGAAATTTGTGTGGATAAATATTGGCAACTTTGCCAACATAATCAACAGCATGAAACGAAATTCAATTATAATGTAATAGAAGTTAAAGATCATACCTCTAAAAATTAAAAAAAAAACAGAAACCACTTAAAAAAAGAACCAAAAATATAAATTTTACTGACTAAAAAGTAGAAAATAATTTTCTAATAACGAGAACATAATTTATTAGGCTTACTACCCACAAAATGTTTGAAGTCGGCGCCGCAGTCATGGCTGCTATTTGCTAATCTATCAAATCTGTTCCAAACATTTTCGAAACAATTAACTTTTTGATTGCTTGATTTTCCATGACTAATTATAGCTAACCATAGAGGCTTCTTACGAAACAAAAATTTCATGTATTCGATATTATGATAATATGAGGGACGATAATTGGTCTTTGTTCTCGGCAAGGACCATACAATATGTGATTGCATATTTTTTGTTCAGATATACAGATTGCGGACAGTTTAACCTTCATTGAATGATGTACACGGAATGTGATTACAGAAGTAAGAGATCATATCTCCTTAATCCTTTTGTGTCATAAATTTAATAAATTTCTTATATTGTATCTATATAATAAGTGATGGAAGAAATGATTGCATAGCCTGTCTGTATCATAATTTGTTAATCTACACGCCAAGGAGCTCCAACATCATGTAAAATCACTGTATTTGTTACTTTCAGGGTGTTAAATATGAGTCGATGTATGAAATGAGGCGCTGATTTTAAACGTTTGTGGGTAATAAACTTATGATAAATTATGTTTTCATTACCAGAAAATCATTTTCTCACACTACGGATGCAGCCTAATAGAGAAACAAAAGTAAAGCCGGCAGTGACCATTCAAAATTGAGGAAAGTTTAGGGTATATTACTAGAGCAGCAGAGAACAGAATGACGGAACCTAATAGAGAAACAAAAGTAAAGCTGGCAGTGACCATTCAAATTTGAAGCATGTTTAGGGTATATTACAAGAGGAGCATAGATCAGAAGGATGGAGCCTAATAGAGAAACAAAAGTAAAGCCGGCAGTGACCATTCAAATTTGAGGCACGTTCAGGGTATATTACAAGAGCAACAGAGAATAGATGGACGGAGCCTAAAAGGGAAACAAAAGTAAAGCTGGCAGTGATTATTCAAATTTGAGGCATGTTTAGGGTATATTACAAGAGCAGCATAGATCAGAAGGATGGAGCCTAATAGAGATATAAAAGTAAAGCCGGCAGTGACCATTCAAAATTGAGGCACGCTTAGAGTATATTACAAGAGCAGCAGAGAACAGAGGGATGGAGCCTAATAGAGAAACAAAAGTAAAGCCGGCAGTGACCATTCAAATTTGGGGCATGTTAAGGGTATATTACAAGAACAGCAGAGAATAGATGGACGGAGCCTCAAAGGGAAACAAAAGTAAAGCCGGCAGTAATCATTCAAATTTGAGGCATGTTTAGGGTATATTACAAGAGCAGCAGAGAACAGAGGGATGGAGCCTAATAGAATTATAAAAGTAAAGCCGGCAGTGACCATTCAAATTTGAGGCACGTTTAGGGTATATTACTAGAGCAGCATAGATCAAAAGGATGGAGCCTAATAGAGATATAAAAGTAAAGCCGGCAGTGACCATTCAAATTTGAGGCATGTTTAGAGTATATTACTAGAGCAGAAGTGAACAGAGGGATGGAGCCTAATAGAAAAACAAAAGTAAAGCCGGCAGTGAGCATTCAAATTTGAAGCATGTTTAGAGTATATTACTAGAGCAGAAGTGAACAGAGGGATGGAACCTAATAGAGAATCAAAAGTAAAGCCGGCAGTGACCATTCAAATTTGAGGCATGTTTAGGGTATATTACTAGAGCGGCAGAGAACAGTGGGATGGAGTTACAGTCCTGCGTCTGGTAACTCGCTTTTCAAGTAAAAATTTCTGCAAAAACCCACTATTTTTGTCTCTTAATTTACGCCCCGACAAATTTCAGTAGCTATTATGTGAAAAGGGGATTGATATCAGGGCAAAAGTTTTCTCTATCGTAACTAGATTACGGAGTGTTTCCAGAGTTATGAGTTTGTGGTAGTTATTTTGGTTTTACATCTGTAAAATCAGCCCCAAGGTTATGTATTGCTCAGTATAAAAAATGTTTAGAATATCTTTACGCGTTTCACTTGCTAAAGAACTTTGTGAAATACGCTCGTCCATATATTTAAATACAATCTACAACGTGTAACAAACTGAAGACGTAAAACATTAGAATATGTTTATGAATAGATTTTATAACAGCAATAATTTAGCTGGCCATGATGTGTTTAAGCGAAATAAAAATACTTTAAAACATTTGTGTGAAACTAAGCGAATGTTTTCCGAACGGACTGTAGGCAAAAGAATAAGTTCTAAGACGAAAAGCCGAACCGAGACGTGCCATTATTTTTCTATTAGATCTCCTCCCTTCTTGCACATGGAAGAGACTCCATTTTCTCGCTACACCCCTCCCCCGTTCTAAGTTATTGACAGAATAGAGATGTCGGCAAACTAAAGGGAGAGGGGAGACAATTTTATTTTTTAATGCCTTTTAAAACGATCCACAAATGTACGCATTACTCCAGCCAAGAATTCATTTGCGAAAGAATAACAAATCTTTTGTTTCTAATTTTTTTTCTTTTTTTTTAAAAGAAGATTCTAATTTCATCGCGTCGCGTTGAAGTAGCGTCTTCGACTTGAGTCATATGTTGACGCCGCCATCTTAACTCATTTCCGGTTTATGATTGGATGTTTTCAGCTTAAGATAGCGAAGGAAATGGTCATTATTTCCGTCTCTTGACGCTCTACGGAATCATTGAAAGTTTTTTTCTTAGTTTTGTAAGATTGTGACTCGGTTGGTGAGATTTTGTACCCCTTCTAAATAGATATAAGCAATTTGTGTACACGCAACAAGTAATGCGATTGCATAACATGCGCCTGAGTGAAATCTTTCAATTAATTTTAGAATTGCTAATGGAAACAATAACTTTAACTTTTACCCACAGTTTTATATTTATCAGAAAAACATTACATTTATTTAAAATAGAAACAAATTTCTATTAAGTAGAAATCAGTAACTAAATATCTAACCTATGTTAAAAGTTGTAGAGAATATTCCACATAACCAAATCTCTTCACTAACTATGTTTCATATCTTGGACTATTCCAGTAGTGAGAAATATAGACGTTTTTACTTATTTTAAAACATTTTCTGGTTTTTTTACACGAAATCAGAGTAACGATACTGGATATTGCGCAAGCTTAAATAATATTGGCTAATTTCAGCGCGACTTTGATATGTTTACTCACTTATAACGCCATACCTACCAAAAACTTAGGGCAATAATTGGAACTTTGCACATTTGTTAAAACTAAACAGCTTTTCCTGTTTTTAGACATGAAATTATACGAAACAGTGATAATTGTGTTTGTATATAACTGTTTATTATAATCTAGCAATTTCCAAAAAAATGTTTTCATATTTATTTTTGTCTTGTCTTCAAATAACCATGTCCAGATATTTGCGCGCGGTAAAGTGCTTGTTACCAGAACTACCCGAGGCTCTCCCAACTGGCAAATACAACCTTTTACGTCTAAATAGCGATTTAGATAAACGTATGAACATTTCTATAAAATGGCTGAACCGAACCTGTGATATCGGAGGTACAAACTCGTACAGACACTAGTACGAGTCTGATGCAGACACCCGTACAAACGCGTGTGTTAGTAAGCAGGCCCCCCTACAAACTCGTGTGTTAGTATGCAGACCCCCTACAAACTCGTGTGTTAGTATGCAGACCCCCGTACCAACTCGCGTGTAGTATGCAGACCCCCGAACAAACTCGTGTTTTAGTATGCAGAACACCAAACAAACTCGTATGTTAGTATGCAGGCCCCCCTGCAAACTCGTGTGTTAATATGCAGACCCCCCCCGAAACTCGTGTGTTAGTTTGCAGACCCCCGTACACGCTAGTGTGTTAGTATGAAGGCCCCCCTGCAAACTCGTGTGTTAGTATGCAGACCCCCCATGAAACTCGTGTTTTAGTATGCAGAACCCCAAACAAACTCGTATGTTAGTATGCAGGACCCCCTGCAAACTAGTGTGTTACTATGCAGACCCCCTACAAACTCGTATGTTAGTATGCAGACCCCCGTACAAACTCGTGTGTTAGTATGCAGACCCCCTACAAACTCGTACGTTAGTATGTAGAACACCGTACAAACTCGTGTGTTAGTATGCAGGCCCCCCTAGAAACTCTTGTGTTAGTATGCAGACCCCCGTACAAGCTAGTGTGTTAGAATGCAGACCCCCCTAGAAACTCGTGTGTTAGTATGCAGACCCCCTAATAAACTCGTATGTTAGTATGCAGGCCCCCCTAGAAACTCGTGTGTTAGTATGCAGACCCCCGTACACGCTAGTGTGTTAGTATGCAGGCCCCCCTGCAAACTCGTGTGTTAATATGCAGACCCCCCCCCCCGAAACTCGTGTGTTAGTTTGCAGACCCCCGTACACGCTAGTGTGTTAGTATGAAGGCCCCCCTGCAAACTCGTGTGTTAGTATGCAGACCCCCCATGAAACTCGTGTTTTAGTATGCAGAACCCCAAACAAACTCGTATGTTAGTATGCAGGACCCCCTGCAAACTAGTGTGTTACTATGCAGACCCCCTACAAACTCGTATGTTAGTATGCAGACCCCCGTACAAACTCGTGTGTTAGTATGCAGACCCCCTACAAACTCGTACGTTAGTATGTAGAACACCGTACAAACTCGTGTGTTAGTATGCAGGCCCCCCTAGAAACTCTTGTGTTAGTATGCAGACCCCCGTACAAGCTAGTGTGTTAGAATGCAGACCCCCCTAGAAACTCGTGTGTTAGTATGCAGACCCCCTAATAAACTCGTATGTTAGTATGCAGGCCCCCCTAGAAACTCGTGTGTTAGTATGCAGACCCCCGTACACGCTAGTGTGTTAGTATGCAGGCCCCCCTGCAAACTCGTGTGTTAGTATGCAGACCCCCCTAGAAACTCGTGTTTTAGTATGCAGAACCCCAAACAAACTCGTATGTTAGTATGCAGGCCCCCCTGCAAACTCGTGTGTTAATATGCAGACCCCTACAAACTCGTATGTTAGTATGCAGACCCCCGTACAAACTCGTGTGTTAGTATGCAGACCCCCTACAAACTCGTACGTTAGTATGTAGAACACCGTACAAACTCGTGTGTTAGTATGCAGGCCGCCATACAAACTCATGTGTTAGTATGCAGACCCCCCTACAAACTCGTATGTTAGTATGCAGACCCCCTACAAACTCGTGTGTTAGTATGCAGACCCCCGTACCAACTCGCGTGTAGTATGCAGACCCCCGAACAAACTCGTGTTTTAGTATGCAGAACACCAAACAAACTCGTATGTTAGTATGCAGACCCCCGTACAAGCTAGTGTGTTAGTAAGCAGGCCCCCCTACAAACTCGTGTGTTAGTATGCAGACCCCCGTACAAGCTAGTGTGTTAGTATGCAGGCCCCCCTAGAAACTCGTGTGTTAGTATGCAGACCCCCTACAAACTCGTATGTTAGTATGCAGACCCCCGTACAAGCTAGTGTGTTAGTAAGCAGGCCCCCCTACAAACTCGTGTGTTAGTATGCAGGCCCCCCTAGAAACTCGTGTGTTAGTATGCAGGCCCACTCACAAACTCGTGTGTTATTATGCTAACCTCCCTACCTACTCGTGTGTTAGTATGCAGACCCCCCTACAAACTCGTGTGTTAGTATGCAGACCCCCCTACAAACTCGTGTGTTAGTATGCAGACCCCCATACAAACTCGTGTGTTAGTATGCAGACCCCCGTACAAACTCGTGTGTTAGTATGCAGGCCGCCATACAAACTCGTGTGTTAGTATGCAGACCCCCCTACAAACTCGTATGTTAGTATGCAGACCCCCTACAAACTCGTGTGTTAGTATGCAGACCCCCGTACCAACTCGCGTGTAGTATGCAGACCCCCGAACAAACTCGTGTTTTAGTATGCAGAACACCAAACAAACTCGTATGTTAGTATGCAGGCCCCCCTGCAAACTCGTGTGTTAATATGCAGACCCCCTACAAACTCGTACGTTAGTATGTAGAACACCGCACAAACTCGTGTGTTAGTATGCATGCCCCCCCTAGAAACTCGTGTGTTAGTATGCAGACCCCCGTACAAGCTAGTATGTTAGTATGCAGGCCCCCCTAGAAACTCGTGTGTTAGTATGCAGACCCCCGTACAAACTCGTATGTTAGTATGCAGACCCCTGTACAAGCTAGTGTGTTAGTAAGCAGGCCCCCCTACAAACTCGTGTGTTAGTATGCAGACCCCCATAAAAACTCGTGTGTTAGTATGCAGACCCCCGTACAAACTCGTGTGTTAGTATGCAGGCCGCCATACAAACTCGTGTGTTGGTATGCAGACCCCCTACAAACTCGTATGTTAGTATGCAGACCCCCTACAAACTCGTGTGTTAGTATGCAGACCCCCGTACCAACTCGCGTGTAGTATGCAGACCCCCGAACAAACTCATGTGTTAGTATGCAGACCCCCCTACAAACTCGTGTGTTAGTATACAGACCCCCCTACGAACTCGTATGTTAGTATGCAGACCCCCGTACAAACTCGTGTGTTGGTATGCAGGCCGCCATACAAACTCGTGTGTTAGTATGCAGACACCCCTACAAACTCGTATGTTAGTATGCAGACCCCCTTACTAACTCGTGTGTTAGTATGCAGACACCCTACAAACTCGTATGTTAGTATGCAGACGCCCCTACTAACTCGTGTGTTAGTATGCAGACCCGCCTACAAACTCGTGTGTTAGTATGCAGACCCCCGTACAAACTCGTGTGTTGGTATGCAGGCCGCCATACAAACTCGTTTGTTAGTATGCAGACACCCCTACAAACTCGTATGTTAGTATGCAGACCCCCGTGCAAACTCGTGTGTTGGTATGCAGGCCGCCATACAAACTCGTGTGTTAGTATGCAGACACCCCTACAAACTCGTATGTTAGTATGCAGACGCCCCTACCAACTCGTATATTAGTATGTAGACGCCCCTACTAACTCGTGTGTTAGTATGCAGACCCGCCTACAAACTCGTGTGTTAGTATGCAGACCCCCCTACAAACTCGTATGTTAGTATGGAGACCCCCGTACAAACTCGTGTGTTGGTATGCAGGCCGCCATACAAACTCGTGTGTTAGTATGCAGACACCCCTACAAACTCGTATGTTAGTATGCAGACGCCCCTACCAACTCGTATATTAGTATGTAGACGCCCCTACTAACTCGTGTGTTAGTATGCAGACACCCTACAAACTCGTATGTTAGTATGAAGACGCCCCTACTAACTCGTGTATTAGTATGCACACCCGCCTACAAACTCGTGTGTTAGAATGCAGACCCCGTACAAACTCGTGTGTTAGAATGCAGACCCTCGTACAAACTCGTGTTTTAATATTCAGACCCCGAACAAACTCGTGTGTTAGTATGCAGATCCCCGAACAAACTCGTGTGTTAGTATGCAGATCCCCGAACTAACTCGTGTGTTAGTATGCAGACCCTTGAACAAACCCGTTTGTTAGTATGCAGGCCGCCATACAAACTCGTGTGTTAGTATGCAGATCCCCTACAAACTCGTGTGTTAGTATGCAGACCCTTGAACAAACCCGTTTGTTAGTATGCAGGCCGCCATACAAACTCGTGTGTTAGTATGCAGACCCCCTACAAACTCGTATGTTAGTATGCAGACCCCCCTATAAGCTCTTGTGTGAGTATGCAGACCGCCCTACAAACTCGTGTGTTAGTATGCAGACCCTTGAACAAACCCGTTTGTTAGTATGCAGGCCGCCATACAAACTCGTGTGTTAGTATGCAGACCCCCTACAAACTCGTATGTTAGTATTCAGACCCCCCTATAAGCTCTTGTGTGAGTATGCAGACCGCCCTACAAACTCGTATGTTAGTATGCAGACCCCCCTATAAACTCGTGTGTTAGTATGCAGACCGCCCTACAAACTCGTGTGTTAGTATGCAGACCGCCGTACAATAATTTCCAGACATTACGTGTCTTCTTTATGGGCATCAGTAAGTAAGGCCAAGCTAAGCAACAAGTAACATAAAACGAAAAGATGAACTCATTGGGAATATTACACGCAGAGCCTTAATCAAGGACCTGCTAGGCTAAGAAAAGCTAGATACCAAAAACCATTTAGAGTGTGTATACACCCCGACTCATTCCATTGTTAACAAAAATTGTTTATGGTGATTCTTATTGTTGAAGCTTGGCTTTAAACAGTAATGGTGGCCAAGAACACGGGGGGGGGGTAACCAACACAGTCATGTGTTCCAATCTAAGTTCTACCGACGGATTACGTCAAAGCTAGCAAAAAATAGTAATAAATGCGATATACAGTGTTAGGATAGACAAACGGATTTAACTCCTATTGTTTTATATTTTCATACAGCGAACGTGAAATTTTGGTAATTTTTTTTAATGATAGTTTTTAATTTTAAGCAGTCTTGTAGATATTAACAAAGGTATTAAAAAAGAAAAAAATAACTGGAAAAGATTTGTAAATTTAAAAGATATAATTTAATAAATTTGGTATGTAGTTTTAATAAATAACTCTAATATTTACAGAACTAGAATAAATTTCACACGGAAATAATAGTAATAATTATTTTAAGAAATATTATACTTATTTCAAGTTTATGTAAGAAAATAAACAAATAGACAAAATTTACGTAGTAGTTTGAAATACGTTTTAGTTGGCGAAATAAAACACGCGACAAAGAATCTATTTCAAACTGTTTAGGTAAAAATTGCGGTATATTTTCTATTTTCTAAGATTTGTTTGTAGTGTGTTGTGATGATACCCACTATAATGCAGAGGTGGTACTAACCCATAGGATCCTGTCTCATCCCTGATACCGCGGCAGACATGTTGCTTGCGCTGTGACTCATGCCGAAAGGCTGGCCCATACCCGGGTACGAGCTGGCTGTCATCTGTAACCAAAGCAGAGATCAACATACCAGTAGAAATGCACACAAAATCACAATTTCTTGCCAATAACATATGTTTTAGATTTAAGGTACGAAATTATTTTATATATAGTCTATTAAGATTTTATTTTTTTTAAAGCTTTAATATGTTGTAAACTGACAGAGTTTCGAAACCATCACCAAGAAGTAAGCTAAACTTGCGCCCTGGAGCTATAGTATTGGTTTTAAATCAAATGTTAAGAGGGGGGGGGCATTAATTGCTGAAAAATCTTAAACAGAAAAGTTAATCAATTCTTTGTTTCATTAAATAGGTCTTGAAATTTAGGAAAAGAAAAAGTTTAAAATTATAAAATATTTGATGTATATAAATATTTATTTAGCTTCTAAAGATAGAAGAAGAGTGAAAATTGAAAAATACTGAAAAAAATATTGTATAATATTCAATCAGAGATAATTCGTCAATGCAATCACAGTTACCATTAAAGTATAACAATAGTTCTACTACGTATATATATATATATATATATTAATATATAAATTAAAAAATATTCTTGTATTTGAATAATCTATGTTGTTTTAAATTATTAAACAAGAAAACGTATTATATATATATATATGGATATCGAAATCTTGTTGCTGGTGCTATATATGGACATATATTTAAACGCGTACGTGTATAATGGATACAAATATTTCAAATACAAGAAAAATTTTTAATTTAATAACTATATTACAAGAAAATATATTACCATATTTAATATATATATATATATATATATATATATATATATATATATATATATATATATATATACATATTTAAAATAAAAAAATGGCAGCGCTGCATAATTTATTATATAGAATGTACAAAATGTACCAATGAACATAAATGATTGAATGAAAGAGAGAAATATAGTATATCAAATTGAATTAGAAAATGGATTTAGAAGAAAAAATATAAATAAATTAAATAATAACATAATAATAATAAAACAGAAAACCATCAATAACTTTGTAAATAGTAAAGAAGGAAAAATTTGGACAACTTTTACATTAAAAATATACTAAACAATAACAATAATCAAAATGATATACACGAAAGAAATGGTGTATGTAATGTCAAGCTTGTAATCAATTATATGTAGGACAAACAAAAAAGAAAGATACAAAGAACATTAAAACGCTTGTATTAAAACAAACATATACAAATCAAATTCGGCTACTCATTGTATTAATAATGGACACAAATTTCCTGAAATAGAAAATATGAAATTATTAAAATAATTAAACAAAGGGTTAAAGATTAATATATGTGAAACATTAGAAATTTATAAACATAAAGTTAAAGACAGATTAATTGATGAACAAATTCAAGTGAGATCAAGGCACCAAACTATTTATAAGGTCATCGATGTTATAGAAAAAATTAAATAAAGTGCCTTACTTATAAACATATGGTTGTTTGTAAAATCATATGTTTAAAATTTTGTAAAAATATTTTGTTTCATAATTATTTTTCCTGAAGATGCTGATACTGTTTTATCGGGAAAGCTTTGAATAATATATGTATTTAACTATTCTTTTTTTTGAAATATTTTTAATTTATTAACTATATTACAAGAAAACACATCACCATATTTTATATATATAAATATAAAGTGCATTCAGCATTTTCTTAAATTTATAGGTTTCAATCAATATTTAAAAATCTATATACATATAAGGTTTTAGTTTTTGTTAATTAGGAGTTAAGTAGCAAAAGCACAATTCACTAAAAATTGTACTAAAAATGTCATTAACGTATATAAACAGTTTAGTTTCGGCGACCGCAGTATCTTCATCAAGTTGTTTAAAGTGATGACTTGATCGGAGAAACTAGTTTGGTAGATTAGATTAGTTATTTGTGAGTTATTGCGTAGATGTTGTTACTATTCCCCTTTGTAGTACTGTTTTGTGTATCAAAATAACATTAATAATATATTACAGTAAACATGTTGGCAATACTACAAAAATAATAAAAAATAACTAATTTTACAAGATACGTAAGTTTTTTTTTTTTTTTTTTTTTTTTTTTTTTTTTTTTTTTTTTTTTTGAGTTGTATTTTTTAAATACCTCTGAAGATGATTGCTGGGCAATCGAAATGTACATAAGGTTTAAATAAAATGTTATTTGTGGTTTAGAGGTTTTATTTATTTAAAAATAAACATTACGCCACAGTTGCTTCATATAGTTATAAAGATACGTAAGATTAAACCCTTGAGTACATTTCGATGACTATGTCATCATCCTCAGGTCCCATTACTAAAATATAATAAAAAAAAACAATAATTTACAAACTAGACTGACTCCTCATCAAAATGTTAGTAACTTGTAGTTTTCTTTTTCTGATTTATATTATAAAAATGGAGTAAGCAAACAGAATTTAGTTTGAAACAATATGCGTGTATATCTTGTTATAGATTTGTACGCGTTTAAATGGTATAAATTTATTTCTTTTATAAAAATTTTAAAATCAGGAAAATAATATAGTCAAAAATGATAATTAGAAAATTATAAACCATAAGCTTTTGACAATTGCTTTTATATTTTATAATATACCTACATAATATTTAAATTCTCTTCCATGTTAATACGTGGTTCAAAAGTCGTACTGAGATATGAAATAAGAAGTGCGTATAAAATTATTCCTTTACAATATTACGAAAGGGAGCAAAGTAAGAAATAACTAAGTTAATTTACCTGAGGGTATCTGTTCATGGTATTAGGGTGAGGATAAGGCTGGTAGCCTCTACTCGCCGTGGGGTAAATATTCCTCATCATTGCGCCGTTGCAAGTTGGCAGCACTGAAGGCGCTAGCGCTTTCTGCAGTTGTTTTTCC
>JBAIZL010000035.1:6442500-6457500 GCA_036971475.1 Prosapia bicincta | reverse complement strand
AGCTACAGGAAGATGGGGCGTTGGCCGCCACCGGTTGGAAGGAATCAAGACTTTGGAATTGGTTATGATGTTCCTCCGGGACGCATAATGTGAACGATGAACCACAAGTATAATAAAGTATATTTCCAAAACACATGGAATCTTTTCTTCATCACCAACGCGAGGAAGATGATAAAATAAGATGGTCTCCCAGAAAGGAATTTCAACATCTTCACTCTGAAGTAGTACTTGGAATGTCTTCCTGAAGAAATGGTGGGTAGGGGGGGTTGATGGTAAGGTCTCTCTCTTTACAATGTCGCAGGAGCTCCAAAATCAGTGCGTAGTTATACATCTTTGTTGAAAAAGCTAATCTAAAAAATTACCTAATTGGTAAATAGAGTAGGCCAGTGAAATTTTCATTTTCAACATCGTTCTAAAAACTCACAAATGATATAAAAGTCTTGCCAAACGTGGGTTGAACAGTGTGACAAAAATTCTGCATGATTCCCGTAACCATTGACACTTATAGCGTAACAACTATCAGCAGACTTCGAGCTATGAGTCTTTAGTATAAGTCCAAAATATTTAAGTAACAACAAAGTGTAAGTAAAACATATTAAAGCTCCAAATATAACAGTAGGACAAACATATGTTTATAGGCGGTAGGGCTTAAGTAACTGGAATTTACTTGTATTTGTACTCGTTTTATCCTCAGTAGGGCTTAAGTAACTGGAATTTACTTGTATTTGTACTCGTTTTATCCTCAGTAGGGCTTAAGTAACTGGAATTTACTTGTATTTGTATTTGTTTTATCCTCAGTAGGGCTTAAGTAACTGGAGTTTACTTGTATTTGTACTCGTTTTATCCTCAGTAGGGCTTAAGTAACTGGAATTTACTTGTATTTGTACTCGTTTTATCCTCAGTAGGGCTTAAGTAACTGGAATTTACTTGTATTTGTATTTGTTTTATCCTCAGTAGGGCTTAAGTAACTGGAATTTACTTGTATTTGTACTAGTTTTATCCTCAGTAGGGCTTAAGTAACTGGAGTTTACTTGTATTTGTACTCGTTTTATCCTCAGTAGGGTTAAAGTAACTGGAGTTTACTTGTATTTGTACTCGTTTTATCCTCAGTAGGGCTTAAGTAACTGGAATTTACTTGTATTTCTTATAAAGTAAGGTAAGGATTATAAGCGAACAATATTTATTGACTTTTATGTTTTAAAGCACATTTGCTCCTTCAAAATGTTAAAACACGAAACACTATTTATTTGTTTCTTTCACTGAATCATAATATTCTTAAATTGTTTACAAAAATGGACGCACGATCTTCAAAGCCTTCATGATTTCGTAAATACTTTTCAAGTTTGTACACCTGGATACTTTTACACGACTAAACCATGTGATGGGTATTTCCCCCCGTAATTAGTTTATATATCGATAGAGAGCTGGTAGTCACCTCCCTTCGCTCCGTTTAAGTCAAAGATTACTTGTGGTAGGCGACCATGCAGATGCGAATCCAGAAGGTCATTTTGTTCTTTCCTTATTTCTATTCAATTCTATTTATCCTTGTTTATCCCTATCCTTACATGGTAATGGGATGACTCTTCTTTACTACCCCAATAGAATCGGGTCTACTTCAAGTACTCGATTGTTCCACGAGATATTTATCTATCCTTTTTCATCTTTCTTACAAGGTGATGTGACAAGCAGAAATCTTTGAGAGTTTGATAGAGGACGTGGCCCTAATAGATAACGTTGTAATCCTTACATACATCCTGTACTAGGGAGACTTATGGCTTTACCCTAATCCTACCTATATTTAAATCCTTTCATGTTTTCGTACTTTGTGATACTGGATTATTCCCTTAAGTATTCAATGATCTAGTATACTAAGTTGTATAGAAATAAGGGCTTTGTTACGTTTCAATAAGAAAGTCGTCATCATCAGGGAGTAGCTGTAATACAAATTTGATTGTAGGCTTAATGACGACTTGATCATCAAGGTCTTAATATAACCTTCCAAACTATTAATTATTTGATAGTGGTGTTGTATTGCAGCCTTGAGTGTACTACATAATACGTTAATTGTAGTATTGTCCACAATCTCAGAGGATTTCACATAGAAAAGTAATTAATAACTCTTTACTTATTACTAGCAATTAACTCGGGTCAGTCAGCCTATTAATTGCGTACAACAACAGTTCTTTTTCAATCGGTTCTTCTCTGAAAGTTCCCTGAAAGTAGCGTAGCAATTCTCTACACGCCGCGCGTGGTTATGCCTCTGATGACACCTGAGTTTACAAAATGTAGGCAAAGCGTCTTAAAGTCCCCAATACTTGCCAGCAGGCAGAATTACATCTGCAAATGGTTTTCCAACATGCACATTTACATACAAATAGCCCATCCTTGTAGTTTTAATATAGACAAATAGTTTTACGTGTTACAAGTATTTTCACAATAACTATACACAACTGCTTGATAAACTTTATGATCGCTATTTTACCACCCCTCCCACCGCGGCTTTGTACCCCGAGGCCCGCACCCCCATTGCCCTCCCTCTGTTATCATAGTCGTCTCGTTAAAAACTGATAATTGAAAACGGCGAGCTTTCTGTCAACAGCCGCTCATCCCATTAAGTTTGTGAACACGGTTGTGCAACGTAATTCCATGACGGCATATTGTAATTAAGTGTAGTTTGTCGGGATACGCTTCAAATTAAACGTTAATTTAGTGGTTTTTTTTTAAATGAGTGCCTTTTAGCTTAGCGATGTAATTTCAATCTAAATTGGCTTCTCCGGTGTGATTGGATTTTTAGATCAGCTGTTGTGATTTTATCAGCACGCACCTCTTCTTATTGCGTCATATGACTCATAATTTTTTTACTATATGGTTTTTCACAAAAAAATGTTGTTTAGACGATAAACAATGGTTTTTGTCCATTTGACGAATTTTATTGTATTTTTCAACAGCTTTCTGTCTATTTTTCGACAACAGCAGCTCTGCCACTGTGAAATCGGACAATAATTAACATTTCTTTTTAAATTGTCTTCGACATTTCAAGGCAGAATAATTTTAAAATAAAATACGTATTCTTTAAAAATATTAAAAATACTTCTGCATAAAACGACTTTTAATTATAAAAAAATTAAAGTATATATATTAGAATTAAAGTATAAAAATTAAATTATATATATATATATATATATATATATATATATAT
This sequence comes from Prosapia bicincta, assembly GCA_036971475.1. NCBI lineage: Eukaryota > Metazoa > Arthropoda > Insecta > Hemiptera > Cercopidae > Prosapia > Prosapia bicincta. The sequence continues at coordinate 6,454,301 of JBAIZL010000035.1, read as the reverse complement.
ATATATATATAAAGAACAAAAGTCAAAATACAAATACAAGAATTATATTTGAATTTACAATTCAAAGCTTTTCGTTGGCTAACAGTACCAACATCATCAGGAATATTAAACAATTAAAATTAACATATGTGCAAATTAGATCAAATAAATAGTTATGCCAAATCAATTACAATGTTGTTAAATTTTTTTTATTTTTTTTTTATTTTATTTTATTTTTTTTTTATTTTTTTTATTTTTTTTTATTTATTTTTTTTATTTTTTTATTTTGCTGCCCTAACATTACAAACACTGAATATATTATCGAATTTAGATTTTACTTGTATTTGTTCATTTATCAACTCATTATTAGTATTATATTTATGTATTTCTAAAGCTTCATAAATATTCATTCTTAGGCCTTTGTTAATTTCTTTTACAAGTATCATATTATCTATATTAGGAAATATGTGATTATTATTAATACAATGACTAGCAAAATTTGATTTATAAATGTCTGGCTTTTTATATGCATTAAATTGTTCTTTATATCTATCTTTAAGTTTTTTCTTAGTTTGTCCTATATAAACTTTATTACAATAATCACATTCTAATTTATATACACCGTTTTTTTCATGCATATTAATAATATTATTATTATTCATTATATTTATTAACGTATTATTAGTATTATAAGCGAATTTTATGTTGCTACCTTTAAACAATTTTGTGATATTTTTTACTTCATTACCAAAAAATGTAAATGAAGTCCATAATACATTTTCATCATTATTTTTGTAAATTAGATTATTATTTTGTTTCTTTAAAATATTATAATTAAGTTTATCAAAAGTTTTCTTTTTATAACTATTCTCAATTGCTATTTGATAGATAATGTTTTTCTCTCTTATTTTGTTTTCATTATTCATAGGTATTTTATGTAATCTATATAATAAATTGTATAATGCAGCCATTTTTTGATTATACGGATGGTTAGTCATACCATGCGTATAATCAAAAAATTAATACATATAACCATTAATGCGTAAAATGGTTAATTATACCTAATAATTCTAACCATCCGTATAATCAAAAAATGGCTGCATTATACAATAATGAAAAAAAATAAATAAAAAAAAATAAAAAAAATTAACAACATTGTAATTGATTTGGCATAGCTATTTATTTGATCTAATTTGCACATATGTTAATTTTAATTGTTTAATATTCCTGATGATGTTGGTACTGTTAGCCAACGAAAAGCTTTGAATTGTAAATTCCAATATAATTCTTGTATTTTTTGTATTTTGACTTTTGTTCTTTATTAATACACAAGAAAACATATTGCGATATATATATATATATATATATATATATATATATATATATATATATAAACGTTAACAGGTTGTTACTGTCGACTGTTGTTTACTTTCCAAGTTCAGTTCTTGCAGTAAAATATAGAATTATAGAAAGGGACAATGGTTTTATGGGTTAACTCAAACTCCTAAACTGCCCGCCTGGAACAAACCATATCGGGTTTCGTTAGAGTTTGTACTGGCCTAATCGAAATAAAGTTAGTAATTTATATGAAAACAGTTACTACTTTTCCAACTTAAACTTTTGGTCATGCTTTACTAGAACAAAAAGAAAACAAAAAGATTTCAAAATCAATTCCTACTTAGGTCAACAAAGAAAAATTTTATTTTAGTTACTTTTTGTTAAATAATTACAAATAATATAAATAAAGTAATATGACCTATGCGTTAAAACATCTGTTCTATAACATAACCTAAAAAATAAAATCAGCTGTTTTATGAAAACATATGTACCGCTTATTTTAAGCCAAATGGACGAAATATTGCATATCTTGCTGGTTCTCACATATAAAACTAAAATAGTTCGTTAAATTCAGTTAATGAGTTGTTATGTGAAAAAATAACCAGTTTAACAAAATGTATTTGAACTTGAGTGGATGAATAAAAAGTATTTTACTAACGATCGAAAGTTTGAACAAGATGCATATGGAGAGAGTGTGAACTAGTTAGAAGGGATATAAAAAGATATTCAAGTTAACATAACCATTTAATTCAAGATATATCGTCATTGAAGTGTTTTTGAAAGTGAAACAAAAACACACTGATGTCGTGGGTATCTTCAATTAACGTTTATTAATAATATGCTAGGAAGTTACGTAAATAAATTTAACTCACGCCATTAACAAAGTATGGTTGTAACTATATGTACCGTTAGAGTGTTAGGAGGTAATATAACTTTGCTCTAATTGTGTATAAGTGTAGTATTGTAACGAATCGCATCTATGAAACCATTATTTTGTAATCCAGTAAATAATACTAAAACGTTTTCTGAACATGTAGACATTAAATTTGATACTATGTAAACATAACCTCTAAATAGGTGACGTGTAATGTAATTGTTAGCTTTCAGTTATGTTTGCCTTTTGGTTATCTTCGGGACCATTCGTTAGAGCGATGATGAAAGACCATCGCCCTAATACAAAAGCTACTAGTAGTATGTGATAAGGCAGAAATTGTTACGTATTCTCGATAGAATTACGTCACTTCCTGCCGATTGGTTTACAAATAAACCTTTTTTTATATAATGCATCATAAGAGGTTACATTTTAAAAACATCGTTTATTGATATGATAAAAAATATTAAAATTTAGAAGGTGTAAAAATTATAACTTTTATATGGAAGTAGACATTTGTTTTCAGTGTAACCGACCTGAAATTAACCCAGTATGCCACAACGCGTTTTAAATTAAGAGTGATGATATATTTTGACTGTTTTAAATTTTACATGAATGGCTTGTTAAAATTTAAAATATAATTACCAATATTTAACTGTCAGCTGGGCTAATACATATCAGATACAAATTCGTTTTTAATTTTACATACTTTTAAAGTGAAATAAAACTGAAATTAGATTAGTTTAGAACATGAAAGAGCCGTGGATTGGAATAGCCGTTGTAATGGATGAATTGTGTTTCCAATACAAAGGCTGATTAAAGCTGCAGTCGTAGGACGGACAGACGGAGGTCCGCTATGATGGGACTGTGTAATTAAGTTATGGGATACATTTGATGGGAACGCAGCACTCGCTAATAGCAAAATGAATAAAAGCTTTGCGACGAATTTTCTAGGAAACAAAACAGAGATTCACCTGTGCTTCATGAGAGTCTTTTATATGAAACATTATTAATTGAAGTTTCTTGATGTAATTATCTTGAATTCACTGATTAAACTAATTTTACACTACTTAACTAAGTGAATACGTAATTGTTTACTTGCTGACGAGTTTCAAAACACTACGCAACAGACAGGGAAAATATTCTTAATGACCACACACACTTCGAAGCCAATAGTCTTTTCAAATACATCACACAAGACGCCGACACCTCACCCAATGTCATAAAGCCAACCTGTCATAAATCCAACCCTGTCATAAATCCAACCCTGTCATAAATCCAACCCTGTCATACCGTTTGTAAACAGCCAGAAGCCGCTAGTAGAAAGTTAGCTTCGAAAAAGAAACGATCGTTTTGAAACGCGTCAGCAAGTCAACAATTACGTATTCACTTAGTTAAGTAGTAAATTAGCATTATTATTTGTTACTTCTTAAAATTTATTGAAAGGGCTGTCAAAAAAATCGTTTTACAGTGTGATAAATTTTGAATTAAATATCGATTGCACTTTAATTTACTGTATAATAGACTAAGACTATCAGGATACATACGCACTGCACATACTTAAACAGTTGTTTGCTATAGTTGAAACAGCAGCTGATGTTTTGTCTCACTTGGCAAACGATATCGGAAAGAAGTAACAGCTGATATAAAGACTGTTAATCTTTCTCAAGGGGGAATGATCCGAGATTATCAACTCGTGATTGAATCCGTGCACTCTACATCTGTTACAGAGAATATTTGGTAGCAGGCATATTATAAGAAGCTGTCACTATAATACAGATGTAATAAGATTCCAACAAACGACAAAGAGAGCACATTTGAAGAACTCGAGATGATGGGATATAAAGTGTTTTCGTGTAGGTAACTAGGTTAAGGAAAGCTAGTAGAGAAGCTTCACCACAGAGTCTACCGAAAGAATTGTTGAATAAATAGCTTGATTAGAACAAAGCTTAACAAATTAACTGAAGAATGTAGAGCCGGTCTACTACAACCGAATCCGAAACGAATCTGATAAACAATTAGACACACATTATTGCCACAATATTAACATTAGAATACAAATTATTGCCACAATATTAACATTAGAATACAAATTATTGCCACAATATTAACATTAGAATACAAATTATTGCCACAATATTAACATTAGAATACAAATTATTGCCACAATATTAACATTAGAATACAAATTATTACAACAATAATAACTGCAACATCAATATTCACAATAACTAATTTTATAGCGCAAATACGTTTCGATGTCGCCATCTTCAGTTAATAAAGCTCACTCATAGGTTACAGTTAAAATTTATAATGAATATAGTTTATATGGATTGATAATAACGAGTGTGATATTGATTATTAAAATCTTTTGTCGTGGAATATTCTTTTAACAGTTCTCAAAGTCAAAGTACTTTAAAAAAATAAATATATGTATACTAAAAGAATATATGTACCTAAAAGAATATATGTATACTTCTTCATACTTAAAAGAATGTATGTATACTTCTTCATACTTAAAAGAATGTATGTATACTTCATCATACTTAAATGAATATCTGTATACATTTTCATACTTGAACGAATGTCTGTATACTTCTTCATACTTGAAAAAATGTATGTATACTTCTTCATACTTAAAAGAATGTATGTATACTTCATCATACTTAAATGAATATCTTTATACATTTTCATACTTGAACGAATGTCTGTATACTTCTTCATACTTGAAAAAATGTATGTATACTTTTTCATACTTGAAAAAATGTATATATACTTCTCTAAAAAAAGAATGTATATATATATATATATATATATATATATATGTATATATATATATATATATATATATATATATATATATATATATATATATACATACATATATATATATATATACATACATATGTTGATACGTATTTTTCACGGATGGAAAAGTATGATGAATAGATAATATCTGGAGTACATCCGTTCATTCTGTAGTGCATGAATTCGAAAATTTTGAAGGACTCTTCAACTTTTGTTGGGTTCACCCCGTCAATGCTGGACGGGATTCTAGTGAAACGTTGGAACTGCGAATTCATTCACTACAGAATGAACGGATGTACTCCAGATGTTAACTATTCATCATACACACACACACTCACACACACACACACACACACTCACACACACACACTCACACACACACACACACACACATATACATACATATATATATATATATATATATATATATATATATATATATATAGCTTAGATTTTTTAAATACTTTTTTTATTATTTAAAGAGTTTTCAGACCAGGTGAAAGAGGAAACAATTGGAATTAAAGTAACCAAACATTTGTCTGAAACAATGTTTCTTTTCCAGACTTTTTTTTTGGGATTGGTCAAAGGTAACGGCAAGTCCCTGTAGAACGTCTCTGCGCTCCCCTATTCCCTCGGGACCTTCTCCATCTTTCTCGCCCACCTCCCCACGACCTCTCTACAACCTTCCTATTGTTCCATCAATGCTGAGAGTTCCTATTACATTATTCTTCCCTCCTCCTTCCCGTTCCTTGACTAGTAAACAAAAATACAGGAGGTTTGAAGTTTCAAAGATATCGTCTAGTTGTCACAGAAGGTTGTTTAATCGTATATATATATATATATATATATATATATATATATATATATATATATGGTAGAATATTTGTTCCGTTGCCAATTGTAACAGAACCTAACAATAGTATAACTTAAAATATCACAAGAGTAAACTTTGTGATACATTTTCATAAATTTGTTCATTTCTTGTAACACAATATATAGATTTCGTCCCAACGGGGAACCTATATTTTTTGTTATCAGCGATAATGTTTCAACGTTGAGTATATTTTTATTAAAGAAAAGTAGTTTGACCCACGATTATTATTAATGATTCACGGTTCTACGGTGCCACCATGACATGATGGAGTTCCGTTTGGCTCAGCATCTGTCGTTTATGCAACTTCATACCAGATATTGGGGTAGTCGTTTTATTTTACATAAAAACTATTGCAAATTGGAAGAGCTACATAAGTTGTTGAGTTAATCCGATTGTTAACTTCCGTCAACAGCCATTTACGTTTGGAAATAAAGCTTTTTCCATTTTGTCTCTTGCTACTTCCATTATCGGTTTATAGCACCACTTGTAGCCGGATTGCCTATACAGCGCCGTGTTTATCTCTTGAGTGAATTAATGCAAGACCAGTATATTATGAGTTTTTATTTTTAAAAAAAAATTATTAAATTGTGAAAGTATTTATGCCTAAATACTTTTATCAATTCATAGATTAAGTATTCTTTATTAGGGTTTATGACAGGGTAGGTTCTATATCAGTCGGGTGGTGGGAAAATACGAGCCTCTGAATTTTGTTTTCATTTTCCAAAAAGTAACTCATTAGGAATGTTTTCAGATTATACCGTTACTAATTTTTTCTAGGAAGGGATACAACTGCAAGAAATATTCGAATCCTGATTTTTGAAAGAAATATATCATTGATTTTTAGGCGATGCGACGAATATTGACCACCTTAAACGAAAGGAGATGCTTCTTAGTTTAATATATATATATATATATATATATATATATATATATATATATATATATATATATATATATATATATATAGAGAGAGAGAGAGAGAGAGAGAGAGAGAGAGAGAGAGACTTTAGAAAACATAGTATGTTGTAATTAGCTTGAGTAGAAATTAGTGGAATATTTAATTTAATTTAAAATATACTAGGTAAACAGTGTGTTGTGGCACATGCGCAGATGTGCCATTCTAAAAGTAATTTAATGCATTTTGTTGTTCCCTTTTGAAAGCCAACTCGGGAGTAATATTTAGGACAATCTTAGCTTTGTGGCGGAGCGCGGCGTGACGAGTGACGAGCCTTTCTGCACAAATTGGATTTAGCTTTCAACATACGTCGACTAGCAGTAACGCAGCACTCTTTGTACACAGAAAACTGTGTTTTCATCAAAGTAACATTTGCAATTACGTGCAACGTACTTCGAGTCTTGGGGATTTATAAAGACAAACTGTTTGCCCAGTTTGCGTTTGTACCAAAGGAAGATTGTTACCGCGTTTATACTGTGTCACTGCTTGCACAAGTCTCACGGCGAGTTTAACTTTGAATACCTCCAATTCAAGTTATGCTGCGTTATCATTTACTGACGACGTAAATCTAAAACATTTTAAAAAATATTACAAACGTCCTTCATATATTTATTTATAAAAAATAATTGTTATAAAGAACACGTGACCAACGACAATATGTGACCAACGACAATATGTGACCAACGACAATATGTGACCAACGACAATATGTGACCAACGACAATATGTGACCAACGACAATATGTGACCAACGACAATATGTGACCAACGACAATATGTGACCAACGAAAATACGTGACCAACGACAATACGTGATCAACGACAATACGTGACCAACGACAATACGTGACCAACGACAATACGTGACCAACGGCAATATGTGACCAACGGCAATACGTGACCAACGACAATACGTGACCAACGGCAATACGTGACCAACGACAATACGTGACCAACGGCAATATGTGACCAACGACAATATGTGACCAACGACAATATGTTGGACAACCAATGTTGTTTAAAAGTGTTTTAAATAATAAATTTTAAAGTGGTCGAATAAAGAGAATTTTCATTTTTTTCCCTTTACCACCTTCACCCCTTCCTTCATCTCATAACGTTCTTTCAGACGTGCAACAACGTTTCGCAACGCAGAAATGTAAGAGAATGGTGATGGCAGGAATAGCTTACCGGTTACTGTTACGAGGTTCTGTGTTCTAACATAGAATTGTTACAGAAGATTTAATGTAAGCCTGAATGGTTTTATTATTGTAGAAGTATTGTGATATATGTTATTAAAAGACTGCCTTTTTATTCTCATAGGTTAGGTTAACTATCAGTGTTGTAAATCAAATTAAACATTACCTATCCCGACCGTTTGGTTTTATTTATAATAATATAATCTGGCCAAATGTTGAAAGCTAAGCACGGTTAGAGAAAATCCCATTTGAAGACAGATTATCAGTAGCAAATAGGTTATTGTACACCGGTGATTTCTTTAAAAGATTTCAAAACTTATACACAAATTTATTTACGGCTCAAACTACGGTTGCCTTTGCAATGGTTTTATTGTATACAAGGGCGATCTCAGAAGATTAATAATATTAAAAATATATCTACTAAGGTCTGTTCAAAAAGGATCGCGAATTTTGAATTTCCGTGAGTTATTTAATGTTTGATTTTTTGTGTGTGATACTTATGTCTCTCACTTATGCCAAAATGTTCGGCCATTTTTAATGTTCAATTCATTTTTACAATAATTTTGCTTGGACGTGTTTTGGCATGTCTTCGATTTTTGCCTGTTCCAAAAAGTGGATCAAAGATTGTGTACTAAATATTGTGTGAAAAACGAAAATGAGTGCGCGGACGCAATCCGAATGTTTGCTGTAGCATATGGAGAAGCTATTTTGGACCGAAGCAACGTTTATCGGTTCTCAGAGGGCTGAGAAGATGTGAGAGACGGACACCTGAGAACGTCAACAACAAACGAAAACATCGACGAATGGGAAGAAAATAGTATTGACCAATCGTAAAATCACTGTTAGTGAAGTTGCTAAGGATCTAAACATATCGATGGGCTCGTGTTATTATATTTTTACCAATGATTTGGATATAACACGGGTATCCGAGTCAGTATTCGTATTAAAATTGCTCAGTTTTGACCAAAAATAGCAACGCATTAAAATTGCTAAAGAGGTGTTGGACTCTGTGTCCGAGACGACCCATATTTGCTCCAGAAGGTCATAACTGGTGATGAATCTTGGGTGTATGGTTATGACGTGAAAAATAAAGTTCAACCATCCAAATGGAACCTGAAGCACGAGCCAAGACCGAAAAAAGCGGCCAAGTTTGGTCGAATGTGTACGTTTTGCTTACAGTTTTCATCGATTGCAGTGGCGTGGTGCATCATGCGTCCTTGCCACAGGGTAGAACGGTAAATAAGGAGTATTACCTGCAAGCTACGTGCAATTTGAAAGAAACGCCCGAATTTGTGGAAGAACGAAAATTGGCTTTTGCACCATGACAACGCCCCTGCTCACACATCGTTACTTGTGCGCGAATAGATGGCCAAAAACCACACACTAATGACGCCGCAACCACCGTATTCCCCAGATCTGGGCCCTTTTCTCGTTCCCGAATCTGAAGAGACTTATGGAAGGACAACTCGACGCTACTATTGAGGAGATAAAGTCTGCATCGAAGGAAGAGCTGAACAAGATCATAAAAAGTAGTTTTTAGAAGAGCTTCAAGGATTGGAAAAAACGTTGGCACAAGTGTATAATATCTAATGGGGATTACATTGTAGGAGACAAAATGAATATTAATGAATAAATAAATGAAGAGTCTATGTATACAAATATTTATACTTGTTTCCTCGTTACTAATGCAGTCATATACTTATGGCTTAAAGAATTTAGCTTAGATTTTCTCTTCATTCTATGTTTTCAGAATATTATTATTTAAACCCAAATATGTTGCGTAACGATAAATTGGAATGTTTGTTTGACCAAAGACCCATGCTCAGATTCCAATACGTTGCGATGTGTTGTCCTTTATAACACGTGATGTTGCGTTACGATTCGTTGTTCCCTACAGGCGGAACACTAAACTTCCACTACGTAACGATGTATCGTCCTTTATAACACGTACAGTTGCGTTACGATTAGTTTTTGCTTACAGACGTAACACTAGGATTATACTACTTTATGATGTGTCGTCCTCTCTAAATCGTGATTTTACGTCACGGTTCGTTGTTGCTCGGAGACAGAAATCTATGATTCCACTACGTTACGATGGGTCATCCTTTATAACACGTAATGCTGCGTTACGATTCGGTGTTGCTCGAAGACGGAACACCAGGATTCCGCTACGTTACGATTTGCCGTCCTCTATAACACGTGATGTTGCGTTACTATTCGTTGTTCACTACAGGCGGAACACTAAGCTTCCACTACGTAACGATGTATCGTCCTTTATAACACGTAAAGTTACGTTACGATTAGTTTTTGCTTACAGACGTAACTTTAGGATTTTACTATGTTACGATGTGTCGTCCTCTCTAATCTGTGATGTTGGACGGGCCATTAAACCATACATGGGGGTTTTTATATATTGATTACTTCTGGTGTCCGTCGTAGAGTTTATCAACAAATTATTTTATTTTGTTTATTTTGAAATTGTCTATTTGGGCTTATAAAGTTTGTAATATCCACCACGTTTATGTATCTAATGTTTGTAAGACTCTGTGTAAGAGAATCATAGTAGAATGATTGTGTAATGAATAATAATAACATTAATAATAACAATCAAGGCTATTATATGCTACCATCAAGACTCCTTACAGAGAGGCAGGATAACGTTGCCTTGTGATATTAAATAAAAGCAATGTGGCCAGAAATAACCTACAACCATCCACTACTACTTTATGTACCAGCCTAGGTGATAATTTCCACAAGCTCAATGATCTGTGACGTAAAATTTATCAAGCAGTATTTTGTTCTGTTTACGGGAACGAACCCAAGACCTTTAGCTCAGTAGTAAGTCCTCTGTTAATTAGACAACTCAGATCCATGGGAAATTACTAAATAGTTTAATTAAAATGATGATAATAGACATTGTTTACGCTGTTGCATTCTGGTTTCATAACTTTCGGAACTTATTAAAAATCTAATTCTGATTTAGAGAGAAATAGAGAACCAATGAGAGAGAGTGGGGGGACGGGGGATATACGAGTATCTAACGTCTTGCTTTTGCAGCTAAAGTTTGTTACTACCCAAAGCCAATGTTTCTATACGAAGCAAGAACGCTGCGCCGTAGGGGTGGTAGAAAATTGAATTAAGGCCTCGTCGTGCCAACTGTCGCTGCGAGCTCATGACTCACTCCTCCCCCACCCCCTGTCCCCCCGTCAGACCAATTTTTAAATGCACCGAATACGTACGACGTAAGAATTGGAAGCAGCCAGCCATAATCACTTTCCGAATTTCTAAACAAGTTCGAATAAAATTGGAAATTGTTTAAAATGTGCACGTTGTCATTTTAAGAAGCTGTATTGGCAGCGTTCTTGGAATTTGCCTTTTTCTCCCTTACCCACAACGTAAATTTACGAGTAAAATGTTACTTTACGTAGAAGATATTGATATTTTTTATCTCATACTGTCTCAGTTTTAGTAGGGTACATATTTGTGGGTTTGTGTGTTTTTTTTAAGTAGGAGGAAAAAAAGGAAATTTAACCTTTGAACTTCCAAACCCTGTAACAGCAAAAACATCCTCATGACATGAAGGTCCTGCGCGGGGTTTAGGCTATTTAGCATTACTTTATGACTACACTAACTGTAGTAAAAACCAAAAACCTCCAAATCGAACTTCTTTCAACCACTCCTTATCGTGCCCTGGGATCACCGTTAGGCATTATTTCAAGGGGACGAGGTGATCAACAGTAAAGCCCAGATGGTTGCCACGTATAGGAGTTGCGAATGGCC
>JBAIZL010000035.1:6410000-6437500 GCA_036971475.1 Prosapia bicincta | reverse complement strand
AATAACAAGAAATACAAATAACATTTAGTACTCAACTTTTAGGAGACCTACACAAACCATTAATACAATAACAAACTACTATAGTTGTAAATTTTGCACATAGCCAAAACCTTTTAAAAATATTATTTAAAAAGTTTTAAAATTGAAACAGCTGCATAGACGAGCTAATCTGGTTCAGTAAACAAGGCCGGTTCGAAGGGCCTACATAGCAGGTATGAAAGAATTATTTTTTTCTTCTTATATACGAAATTAAAATTAAAAATTATTTTGTTACTTAAAAAACCAATAAAAGGAAAATATTGTAAAATAAAATTTATCAACATATTTATTTCATAAAATTTTTATTTAATAAATTGTTAATGATGCTCCAAAATTATAAAAGTGTCAAGTGCGGGAGAAAATAGTTTGGAGTGCCAAAGAAGCGTAACATACGAATGGAGTGGTGTAAATCTGTCATTCAAAGGTGTAATAAAATCTTAAATTATGAAAAAGACCATGGTGTTAAAAAAATATGAGAATTTCAAACCCTAGGTGAGATTTTACAGCAGCAGGTAAAAAACGATCACAAATCTCCGAAAGCAAGTTCAATAGGACACTGTGTTTCAAGTTAAGAAAAATGTATTGATGAAATAACAAACTGCGTAGGGGAGGTAGAGGGGGGAGATGGAGGAGTAGATTGTAGTTTGTATTTTAATTTTCATTTAATTAAATCAAATTAGAACAATCAATGTTTAATATTATTATAACTATCCGGTGGTAAATCAACTAAATAAAATGTCTGAAATTTTTCCGACCATCAACAAAGGTAGAAGTGAATAAGCAGAAAAAAGATTCTTTAAGGAAACTCTTGCAATAGAAAAGTAATATATTCATTTTACAGTTAAACAAACATTTATAATAAATATATAATCACATAAAAGAGTCTGACAATTTTGGTAGGTTTTTAATTAAAGTCCATGGATTTATTCGCTGGCAGATCACTCTCGACAGACCACAGGTACCAGGATATGTTAAGTTGGGTGGGATCATATTTTGACCACGGTTGAACTGGCGCTTTTCAGACCTACAGTGTCCATCATCACCATGTACAGCTTACGCGAAAACGCTTAAATGTGGCCACTTTGTTGGTAGGGTGTGGAGCGCGTGTGTTAGTGACGATCTTCTCGAAATTGTGTAGCTTTGGCCGCGGCAACACACGCCATAAAAACGCAGTACGGGCGTTTCGACAGAATCTCATCTAGCAGAATCCGTTTCTTCAGAATCCGAAAATAGAACATAATCGGTATACCACGTGACAACGGAAATTCTACACATTTGTCAATCTACTTCAACACCCAGTTTCAGTTGATGCTCGACAATGAAGAAATTATCAATCTTCGAAAGTTGACTCGAATAAATACTAAGTAAGAATCTCGTTTAAGTAAATGTAGTGAAAGTGATATTTTCTCGTGTATATATATATATATATATATATATATATATATATATATATATATAAAATGTAATATACTCCACTTTTTTACCGCTTATTATTTTTTATACTAATTGTTTTTATTAGCCTTGAATTCTATTTTATATTTGTTATCCGTTTGTTAATAAGTCTTGTGTAATCAAAAGTGTCTAAATTGTTAGTTTTTTGTAAAACGTTCTATCCCCGTTTGAATAATTCTTGAGGTTTTAACTCTTGAATTGCTTGTCTCGCTCCCAATTCATCGGAACAAATCCATATATTTTTTAGTATTATTTCACATCAAATATTGAAATATTTACAAATGAATCTCTTAACGCTGCCGTTCCTTTATGCCACCTATCTCATAGTACTTTCATGCTTCCACTAGTTTTTGCAGCATATGCAATACTTACAAGATTGGAGTTTACCTGTATTCTCGCTTCATTCAACTTTGTGGTGCGTGCCAACTCCTCCCTGCAGTAAATATCCGGGTAGTGTGACTTTGCGAAGGCTGCCTCTAACTCGGCCAACTGTTCCTGTAACACAAACACCACACTGTAGCAGCAGTCACTCTTCCTCCCTCCCCCCCTTCATGTATTGTTAGGTGTACTTTGCTTCTTCCATATAAGTACTTAAGTTATCGTGTCAACCATGTATATTTAGACTGAACTAAGTTAATGCTTCAAGATGAGGACACGTAATTAGTCCTCTAAAGTTGACTCGCATATATACAAAGTGAGATTCCTGTTTTAAGTACATTAGTATAAGTGATATATATATATATATATATATATATATATATATATATATATATATTTATTTATTTAGTTCAAATTTTCAGTCGTTAATAAAATACTTTTTGATCATCAACTCAAGTTTAATACATTTTTTTAAACTTGTAGGGGATGCCACTTTATGTCAATACAGTTATTTCAAATATTGATTCAATAATTAAATTTAATGAATTAATTTTATTTTGATATGAGAGAAACGTTTTACAAAAAGGGGCAAGATATGCAATATAGTTGTTTTGTCCCATTTAGCTTAAAATAAGTGATAAAGTATGATTTTATAAAACAGTTGATTTTATGTTAAAGGTTATGTTGCAGAAAAACTGTTTTAACGCATAGGTTATTTTACTTTATTTATATTATTTGTAATTATTTAATAAAATTTTAGCTATCGCCTACTCTTAAAAATTACCGTTTAGAGTTTCAGCTACTATCTTTTTTTTATGATCCTTTCCATCCAGTAAAAACCTCCTTATCAGCAAAAACAAATTTTTTGTCTTTCTTTTTTCTTACATAAAATATGTATGTAATGTTATTATATTTTGTATAGGAGGAATGATACGAGTTAAATTACACAAAAACGTTTTATCTTAGTTTAAGATTAGCATGCAGCCAGTTTGTCTGTTATTGCATATGCGGGTTTGAGAAGAATTGTGAACATAGCTAGACTTAAAGCATTGGCATAGCTCCTAGGAGGAGATATCCTGCATCACGAGTACAAGGTTGGTACCTTATTGTTTCTCCCTGGAATATCTCCTTTATGTCTGCTTGTGACAATCACTAAAAAGGAAGGGTAGATGAAATATATAAGTAAAACAGGAGTAAAACATATACTCATCACCTGGTGAATAGATATAAACTAATCAGCTACAGGGAAAAAAATCGAACGCGAATAAGAAAACAATGAGCTCTTTCGAATGATCAAATAACAAAGTTTTCACAAACTTTTCGAACCATATTTTTTGTTTGATTTCTTTGATTTCAAGTATAAAAATGTTTTAAGTGTATTGGCTGAGAATAAAAACTAAATTCTTTCTGTGGAGTACATTGGGGTTCATCGGGAGGAAATTATCAACTGCCAAGCACAGTTAGAAGAAATAGAAATGGGCGGTGACAGCCGGACCAAAGGTCGACATGCCAATTTCCATCATACAAACCATAGCTAAAAACACCAGACCTAGATTCCATAAAGAAAGGACAATCAAAAATATTTTTTATATAGTTTCTAATATTTCCTAAATACGTTGAATAGATTCTCTAAACTGTCAGCCTTGAATCAAAGTTACTGGGGAAACAAGTTCGATACGTTAGGTTAAAGAAGCTTCGGATATTTTATAAGTACAAATTTAAAAGTTTGCAAGAATTTAGGAATAATAAACTTATTTAAACTTCAAATATGATTTGGAAATGTGACGTCATGATTATGTAAAACTAGTGAGTACATCACTTCTTAGTAAAGTTTTATTTAATATTTAGGTAAAAGAAATTACACAATGAATTTGATAAAACTTATATCCCTCCGTCATGATTATGTAAAACTAGTGAGTACATCATTCTTGGTAAAGTTTTATTTAATATTTAAATAAACAAATTACACAATGAATTTGATAAAACTAGAAAAATATCAATATATTGCAGTATCCTTTCTAACGCAAGTGACTAAATATGTATAAACTTACTATATAAGCCCCTAACAATTGATAAACTATCTAGAAATAAATAGACAAAGTTCATGAAAATAACAAATATGGAAAAGAAGTAAAGTAAGCTAAACATATTACAGAACTTACTATACACTTTTAGAGAGCCATTAAACACTACTAATTCCTGGGGATTAAATCTCCTAACAAAACACAAGCTTGCATTATCTGCTAAAACACGAGGCATAAGTAACAAATTATGTGGTTTACCAATTATCTTAACTGGCGTTCTAAAGCAACATTAACTGCCCGTCATCAGCAGTATTAGAATCAGAGCATGAGATTGGAGGACGCTGCTGCAGCAGTGAATCATTTCGAGCGGTTCCAACAACACAAGGACACTAGAGCTCCCATGGCCGGTTCACAGGGTGTCAGGGCTCAGACTTGGCCTTGGTTTTATAGCAACAATAACTGCACATCGTCAGCAGTATTAGAATCAGAGCATGAGAGAGGAGGCCGCTGCTGCAGCAGTGAATCACTTCGAGCTTCTGCAGCAACACAAGGACCCTATAGATTCACGGCTGGTTCACAGTGTGTCAGGGCGCAGACTTGGCCCTGGTTCTAAAGCAACATTAACTGCATGTCATCAGCAGTATTAGAATCAGAGCATGAGATTGGAGGACGCTGCTGCAGCAGTGAATCACTTCGAGCTTCTGCAGCAACACAAGGACCCTATAGATTCACGGCTGGTTCACAGTGTGTCAGGGCGCAGACTTGGCCCTGGTTCTAAAGCAACATTAACTGCCCGTCATCAGCAGTATTAGAATCAGAGCATGAGAGAGGAGGCTGCTGCTGCAGCAGTGAATCACTTCGAGCGGTTCCAACAACATAAGAACACTAGAGCTCCCATGGCCGATTCACAGGGTACCAGGACGCAGAGTTCGCCCTGGTTCTAAAGCAACATTAACTGCCCGTCATCAGCAGTATTAGAATCAGAGCATGAGAGAGGAGGCCGCTGCTGCAGTAGTGAATCACTTCGAGCTTCTGCAGCAACACAAGGACACTAGAGCTCCACGGCTGGTTCACAGTGTGTCAGGGCGCAGACTTGGCCCTGGTTCTAAAGCAACATTAACTGCACAACACCAGTAGTACTAATCCAATCGTATTGTTTTCTGGAACAAGTCTGAAATTGTTAACGTCCTTCAGGCTCATCCTATTTACAGTCAAATAAAAATAAATAAGTAAAATAAAACTTAAAAAACATGAAATTTCAAATTAAATCAAGAAAGAAAAGTTTATTTTTAGTTTCTTCTTATTTTTTTATTACAATTAATATGAATATGTATAGCCTTTACATAGTTTAAAATAACAATTTTAAGTGACAAAATAAAACTGAATGTCTTTGCACTAACTAATGTTAGCACTAACCAAAAAATTTTTTTGGAGATTTAGGCTTTCACCTGATGTCATTAAAATATATATTTGGACTGTAAATAAATATATTTCGATTACTATCAATATATATTACTGTAATATTTTCAGCTTTATAAAGCTACAATTTGGGTCACTTGTTAATTTATGGTATTGAATATATATGAATAATAGTTTGAAGATCGAGTAGATTTGTAAATGTAAATAATTCCCTTATCAACAAGGTAATAAAGGTTTGCCTTCTGTCTTGAGCAATAACGCCCTGCTTTTATCCAACATACGTAAAATAATAAAGTTTTAATAGTAAAATAGCTATGAAAAAGCTCAAAAAACCTATTTCAAATACTACGAAAACTGGTTGTTCTTGTTACACAGTCATATAGTGACTTTTTAATGCAAACCTTGTAATAGCGGTAATATCTTAGGGAAAATAGTTCCAGTGAAAGATTATAAAAATATGTGGTGTTTTTTTTAACACAAATATATGGGAATCTAATGACCATTAGCACTCGTTAGAACAGGGAAGCAAAATTCTATTTAAGCCAGACCTCGTAACCTCGATTCAGCTGTAGACCACAAACAATCGGTTTCGGGTTATTCGTATTCCTACAGAATCGAGAGCATTGTTATTAGCACTGGCAGTAATTTGAGAGCCTCGTTACATTGGTGTAGAATTTTGTTTGAAGAATAACGCTTCTCTAGTCATTGGTTACCTGAGTGAAGGTGGTCCGGTGCCTCCTCCGGGCCGGCGTGGGGCACGTGGCTGTGGTGGGCGTGTGCTGCACTGTGGGTGAAGGCCCCCCACCCACGATCAGAGGCTCGTTTTTGAGTTTCTTAAATGCACCTTCGGCACCTGTTCACAACAAAACCAACATTAACATATAAATGTCCAACAAAATAATTAGGGAATGTTAAGTGCTGTAAGAGCTTCTTTTACTTTTGGTAAAATAGGCTATAATTTCATTTGACGCAGAACATATAATCTCTACATGGGAACAATTCTTTAAAGCGTGAAATGGTTACGAGAGTTCGTAAAACTTTTATCCCCTCTTCATTCCCCCATCCCCTCTACATCTCCCCCATCCCCTCTACATCTCCCCCATCCCCTCTACATCTTCCCCATCCTCTCTACGTCTCTCCAATCGCCTCTGCATCTCTCTTATTCTCTCTAAATCTCCCCCATCCTATCTACATCCCTCCCATCCCCTCAACATCTCTCCCATCCTCTCTAAATCTCTCCCATCCCCTCCAAATTTCCCCCATCCTCTCTACACCTCTCCAATCGCCTCTGTATCTCTCTTATCCTCTCTACATCACCCCATCCTCTCTATCTACATCTATTCCATTCCCTCAACATCTCTCCAATCCTCTCTATGTCCCTCCCAAACTCTCTATACCTCTCATCCCTTCTACATCTTCCCATCCTCTCTACATCTCCCCCATCCTCTCTACATCTCTCCAGTAGCTTCTGTATCTCTCTCACATCCCCTCTACATCCCTACCATCCTATCTACATCTTCCATCTTCTCTACATCTCTCCCACCCCTTCTACATCCCTCCCATCCCCTCTACATCTCTCCCATCCCCTTTACATCTTCCATCTTCTCTACATCTTAGAACAATCTGTTCAATTCAGTATATATATATATATGAATATATATACTACGTATACTCATACGTAGTGTTGCGTATGAGCGCACTACGCAACACAGAAAGGGTTCTGTATTGTACTTGTTCATTAGCAGTAAGTAAAATCTCTTTTTTCGTAATACGTTATTGATAAATAATTTAATTTAAATTTAATTATTTGATTAAACAACTCGTTAAGGCTACAGATCTTCATTAGTTAGGATAACTGCTGGGGCTTCTTCTTTAAATGCTGTTTAAAAGTTCCCATTTGTCTGCATTTCCACGACGACTATTGATTTCTTCCGGTTTTAATTTTCTCTCAAAACACTTTTCAGATAAATTTTCCGAACTTTTTTCCGTATTAAATTAAAAATAATTTTAACTTTGTTTGTAGGGTAATAAAATTAAATTAATAATTTCACAAGCACAATAAAAGCGTATTTAGGTTAAAGCTAGGATATACGACTTAATTATCAGTGGTGCCACTTGTAGCACTAGTACTGTCAACTGAAATTCTATTACGAAAAACTGCTTATTTTCTATGAAATTCTTTTTAATTTGTAATATTTAATGAAACATACAGAACAAATGTTTTCAAAGATTTTTGATAAGTTGTCAGACGTTTACAGCATACTCACATAATTTTTTTTTATCCATTGCTGAGAGTCTTTTCAAGGCAACTATTGCATTTTCGTTATGAAAAACGAAAAATTTCAAATCGTGCTTTAAATTGCATGATCGTTTACTATTAATTGCGGCTCAAAAGTATTTATACAAATTATTTGTAAGAACCAACATAAAACGCTTCCAAAACTATTGAAAAATATAAAAACTTGAAGCTATAAAAGCCATGGTCTCAAATACAATACATCGACCAATTCAGAAGTATAAATATGGCCTATATAGTGTTGCTGTCCTGAGCTAACATTGGATGCCGCTGCAGATACGAGAAACCGGACAGAATCGAGTTTTGTAAATTTCGCGCCTATTTAAAGCGATCAATTGATTTTATTAAATAAATACTAACATAAACTAACATTATACGAACTATTCTTTGAGCTTAGCTGGTAGGGTTATGTTAATAACGAATAAAAGACGATCACAAACTCACAATTTAATAACTTAGACGCTTTTCAATGACAAAGTTATCATCATTAGTGGGCATGGTAGTAGCTTACAACTCACTCAGGAGTTTTATGTTGGAGTTTGTAGTATTATACTCACTGATGATGACTTTATCATTGAAACGCGTCTGCGTGAATAAATTATTAGTTTGCGAGTTTGTGTATGTCTTTTATTTTTTGTAAACTTACATTATTAATTTATTTTTACTCAAGTTTCAATGAGCCTAACCTAACCTAACCTAACTTAAGGATCTATAGTGTAGAACTAGTGTGGTAATATTAACTGATGATGACGATTTTGTCATTAAAACGTGTATAAGAAAATAAATTGATAGTGATTTTTTTGTACTTTATTATTTAAATATGAATTTCGTAATGTATTACTCTTTCAGTTTGCAAATATTTTATGTTAAGATGATTTTACATGAAACAAGTATCATGATAAAAATGTAAGTCAATTCCAACTGAGGTCAACCAAGAACATTTTTATCTTAGTTACATTTTATTTCATGAAACAATTAGTATAAATACGTTTACACATAGGCCTAAGACAGAATCACAATATTAAGTGACGAAGTAGAAAGCGAATTTCCTTGCACTTTTCCATTTCACTCTCTATACAGTATCTGGTGTTGGGCTGTTATTTTTGTTTGTTAGTATTTATTCGCATTTTTTTTAAAGTTTATAATTTATGAAGCTGAGGGTGATCTATAATTTCTCATTCTATTCATCTCTTTATTATTGCAAGGAACCTTTCTCTTATAATTTCATATACATTTTTAAGTAATTGATTTATAGTTATAAAAAAATGGATCAATGCCAAAGTGCTGGATTTCAAACATTTAGTTACTCAGCCAAATCCGACCGAGACAACAACTTTTTTAAATTTATTAATGAAAAATATATGAATAAACTATATTAACGTCAATTGTCATCTACCACAAGTTTAGGAAAATCTATTTTAATTTGATTCGATGAATAAACACGTATTTTATTAACGATTGAAAATTTGTACAAGATGTATAAGGAGAGTGTGATCTAATAGAAGGAATATAAAAAGACGTTTAGATCTTTTCAGGAAGTAGGTCTAATCAGTTGAGAAGGTGTCTTCAAATCTATTTATTTATTTGGTTTATTGGCTGTAAAATAATGCACGAGCACATGCACACACACACACACACACACACACACACACACACACACACACACACACACACACACACACACACACACACACACACACACACACGGAGAAAGACTATCCAAAATATAGTTAAACCATCTCAGTTGCTTAGACGTTATGTTCAATAAAATGTCGGTGCTTCGAATGAATCATTTACAGGATAAAAAAGTGTTAAACTTCAACTTGAGTCAAGTAGTCGCCGACAGATGCGCCCTCGCCAGTTTCCGCTTGTGTATAATTGTAGGGCTCTCCACCCTCACCATCGCCCCTCTGACACACTTGATATGCAACTACTCGTACAAACGCGTAATGAGTTCGATGGAGTTGTTGAGTGGATTATATTGATAATTAAACATATTTATTAGGCAATTTCACTAATCGAATTCTAAACATTGAAAAAAACGCTCCACTGTGTATGCTATGGTAAGCATAATTTAGTACAACATTTCTGTTTTATGACATCCTTTACATGTTCTGTAAAATGTTGTTAAAGATATTCCTTTTTATTAAACATTGTATTTAACACTATTTCCACATAACGCAGTAAAACAGCAACAAAACATTTCCCTCCTAATTCCCAAACAACAAATTATCCTTACTTACACCAATGCATTTCGTCCAGTATGCCGGCCAACATATTAATGTTGTATACCCACAACATTATGCAACATAATTGCCGAGCGTTTAGTCAAATGTTCACAGGGAAACTGCAACATAACTGTTATTTAGTGTTTTTAGTATTCTTTTAGTTAGGCCTGAATTTTGAAGAAGTGTTGTTTTTGTCACAAAAGCCAGAAACTATATATTTGAAAAACAGAAGATTTTGTTGCGTTACAAAACGGTCGTGGTGTGCGTAAATTAGAATTTATTAAATTATTTTAAATTTAAAATATTTATTCTCAGAACATATACCATTAAACTTTCGTAAAAGTATAGAATAAATGACTTTACTAAAATTTAAATGCTAAAATAAATTATGGTTGTTCCTAATAAAAACTAATTTATAGTGAAATGCTTTAATTACTACGAGTACTAACCAATATCACATTCATAAACTTAGATTTCACATAATTTTATTTATAGTAATTTCGTATACTCGCCGATGCCTTCATGGGTGCAGAGTTCTTGTTGTTACAACGTATTGATAGTTGTTGCTGCTTGCTTCCGTCATTATTGAGTGTTGATCCGAATCTGTGTGCTTTTGTTCCGTCCTTCCTGAAGTCCCACTTCTCCAGGAAGGTCTTGAGGGCGCCTCTCTTGCCTGACTACCTGGCAGCCCTTCTGCACCGCCTCGAGTTAAGCGAAGATGTGGCTTGTACGCTGTGCCAACACCACAGGATGGACGCAGCCCACCTACCCCAGTGTCCCACCCTAGCAGCTAACTCTATGGACGAAGAAGAAGACAACTACAGAGAGATTACCCGCCTTGGTCAGCGCGCCGCTAAATGGCTAACCTGCCAAAAGTTGGCGTTGGCTAATACAGTAAAGTAAACTGTAAAGTGTGCCACATTTGTCTATACTCCGCAGACATTATACTTTTACTGTGTAAACGCCCTAAAACTATTTTAGAAATGCATTTATGTCCAATGCCATCTGGCAAGGACGCATTAGTACAGTTCCGTACTAACATGGACTCTGTCCGATTGCAGAGGCGCTGTTATTGGTGAATTTAAAAACTTTATATAAGTTATGTCTCGATTTAAATAAAAAGAAGGACTGAAAATATTTTATAATAATTTACACACATAATTACTTGTAATCATGAAAGGAAAAAAATGCTTTTATATTTAAATACGCTTTTGTATTTTTAACGAACCTTTTTATAAAAAAGTTCTTTATTGCATAAAACTTGACTTGGAGGTAAAAGGGTAAAACTAATAGTTTATTGGATAGAATTACAAAATTACTTTTTTTACCTAATGTTAAAGTTACATTCCAAAACTTATTCATTAAAAGTTACTAATTCTAAAACGCTCTATGGTGTTTTACGCAGAAATATATGGTTGATAAATTAAACTACTTTCCTGGAGGTGCAGAATCGAGAGACATGGTTCAATGGCATTATTATTATTTAATATTGATAAAAAGATTTAATAAGAGTTTTTATTGGCCAGCTATTGTGAACGGGTTTGAGAAGACTGATTGAGATGCATGGTCATCTATCTTCAATCATAATATAAGAATAAACGACACAGACAAGCGTTATCTAAAGGATAAACGCACTGCCCGCTTCTATTGGGTTGGCTAATCAATGTTTCCCCACTTCCCTACCTGGAATAACGTTTTCCCCTAGTCCATGTACGGGTATATTGTGA
This sequence comes from Prosapia bicincta, assembly GCA_036971475.1. Taxonomy (NCBI): domain Eukaryota; kingdom Metazoa; phylum Arthropoda; class Insecta; order Hemiptera; family Cercopidae; genus Prosapia; species Prosapia bicincta. The sequence goes on along the minus strand of JBAIZL010000035.1, from coordinate 6,425,937 downwards.
AGCATGTACAATAGTTTTCTTTCCTCGCGAGGTTGTAATGTTTCTCTGCAAGGTTTCGGGGACAGAAGTAAGTTCTACACCATACAAAGTATTACACGGCCATAAAAACGTATTACTGCATTTTTTTACTTTGGTAATTTAAATATTTTAAATTGACTAAAAGTCGTTGATGCGCATTTACTAATAATTGAAAAAGGCTTTGAAAAATATATTTTTAACAGTAATATAAAAACAATTTAAGTGCCACTTCCTTCTTATGACAGGAACGAAAAATATCATTTTAGTTACTTTTTATAAAATAATAACAATTAAACAACTACAACTAGTGTATACTATATATATGCTGATACGTATTCCTTCACAGATGAAAAATTATGATCAATAGATACTATCCGGAGTACATCCGTTCATTCTGCAGGGTATAAAATCGCAGTTGCCACGTTTTGCTAGAATCTCATCCAGCATTGACGAGGTGAACCCAACAACAGTTTCGTACTTCAACTTTTGCTGGGTTCACCTCGTCAATGCTAGATGAGATTCTAGCGAAACCTCGGAACTGCGATTTTATACCCTGCAGAATGAACGGATGAACTTCGGATAGTAGCTTTATTCATCATATATATATATATATATATATATATATATATATATTATAACTTAACTTTTGTTATAATTATAATTTATTTTCATTGTTATTTATTTACCTTACCTGTCTAATGTCACACCTTCAGGTTTATAGAGAATTAACACTCTTATAATTTTTAAACATCACTTGCATTTATTCTTTACACATTATTCCAAATTTATATTAATATTTTGCAGTGACAGGATTGATATCTTAACTAACATTACAATCATAAAGGTGGACTTTGAGGCTTTAGAATTCTAATAAAATAACATAACAAGATAATAAATTCAGTATTAAAATTTTATAGTTGCTCTCGTGTCGCTTATACGGGAACTTTGCTTCTTAAATTAGAAATGGTGAAACTAGATTAAATTTTATATATGGTAGTGAAATTAAATTTGTTCTGAACTAAAATATAGATGTCTGTTGGCTACACTTATATTCAAATAATACTTATTGTTCTGAAGAGTCCCTGGAATCTTGGCCTTGTTTACCTTCTGAGCTTACACTTGACACACAAAAAAAAACTTACTTTTATATTAAAAAAAAAAATTTTTCATGTCGCACTTTTTAAAATTTACTTATAAAAAACTCTTTACTAAATTTAAAAATTTATTTTTTTTTACAACACTCCCATCCTTGTCCCCACCAATTCGTCTGCCTTCTTCTCGAGTTCCCTTAAACTTCCTCTCACGTCTCCCGATCATTTAGTTTTTATTGAAATCCCTAGTCTCTCCCACTACCAATGTGTTCTTTGTAAGTTCCCACAGTTTCCATCTAACGGTACACGGTTATTTTTCCAGGCTATATCGGTCTTCCTGTCCAGGATGGTTTTCCCTGTCTTAACAAGCTGTACCTTTCTTTATTGTCTATGGTTGCCGCACTCTACTTATAGCTTTCCTGGAAAAGGATAATGGATGGTACCTGCTTTGTCGGCACTTTACAAAACTATTTGTGTCTTTCTTTGCTAATCCTACAGATATTTATTTTAGCAACTAACTGAGTTTACTCTAAAGCCTCGTACTTTATGTTATAATATATATATATATATATATATATATATATATATATATATATATATATATATATATATATATATATATATATATATATATGTGTGTGTGTGTGTGTGTGTGTGTGTGTGTATGTAAAATACTTTTTAATTTATCCATTCCAGTTCAAATACATTTTTTAAACTTGTAGTGGATGACACTTAATGTTATTAGAGTGTTTCAAATAATAATTAATGATTTTTAATTTGAAAAAGTAGACGTTCTTAGGATGGATTCGAACTGAATGACTACATGTTTGAAATCCAGCAGTTGAATGTAATCATGCAGTCCGAATTCAACCAAGACATCAACTTTTTAAATTTAATTAATGAATTAATATTTGAATAAAAAACAGTAATAATATTAAGTATTTGAAAAAGAATGGGTTTGAACTTGAGTGGATGAATAAAAAGTATTTTTTATTAACAATTGAAAATTTGAACAAGTTATATATAAGAAGAGCGGGAAGGAGAGTGTTAATAGAAGGAATTGACATTTATGAAACAGTATTGTATAAACTTTCCCAATTTTACATGCCTGTACTTTACAAACAGGCTGGGTATAAATTAGGCTATTGGATATTTCACGTACTGCCAGGACACTCCCAGATAAAGAATCAAACATTAAGATTATAGTTGCGCAAACATTAGGGTAGTAGTTGCGCAAACATTATGGTAGTAGTTAGGCAAACATTAAGGTTATAGTTGCACAAACATTAAGGTAATATTTGCACAAACATTAGGGTAGTAGCTACGCAAACATTAGGGTAATAATTGCACACACATTAGGGTAGTAGTTACGCAAACATTAGGGTGATAGTTGCGCAAACATTAGGGTAGTAGTTACAAAAATATTAGGGTAATAGTTGCGCAAATATTAGGGTAGTAGTTACGCAAACATTAGGGTGATAGTTGCGCAAACATTAGGGTAGTAGTTACGAAAACATTAGGGTAATAGTTGCGCAAACATTATGGTAGTAGTTAGGCAAACATTAAGGTTATAGTTGCGCAAACATTAAGGTAATATTTGCACAAACATTAGGGTAGTAGCTACGCAAACATTAGGGTAATAATTGCACACACATTAGGGTAGTAGTTACGCAAACATTAGGGTGATAGTTGCGCAAATATTAGGGTAGTAGTTACGCAAACATTAGGGTGATATTTGCACAAACATTAGGGTAGACGTTACGAAAACATTAGGGTAATAATTGCACAAACATTAGGGTAGTAGTTACGAAAACATTAGGGTAATAGTTGCGCAAACATTACTGTAATAGTTGCGCAAACATTATGGTAGTAGTTACGCAAACATTAAGGTTATAGTTGCGCAAACATTATGGTAGTAGTTACGCAAACATTAAGGTTATAGTTGCGCAAACATTAAGGTAATATTTGCACAAACATTAGGGTAGTAGTTACGCAAACATTAAGGGGATAGTTGCGCAAACATTAAGGTAATATTTGCACAAACATTAGGGTAGTAGTTACGCAAACATTAAGGGGATAGTTGCGCAAACATTATGGTAATAGTTACGAAAACATTAGGGTAATAGTTGCGCAAACATTATGGTAGTAGTTACGCAAACATTAAGGTTATAGTTGCGCAATCATTAAGGTAATATTTGCACAAACATTAGGGTAGTAGTTACGCAAACATTAGGGGGATAGTTGTGCAAACATTAGGGCAGTAGTTACGAAAATATTAGGGTAATAGTTGCGCAAACATTACTGTAATAGTTGCGCAAATATTAGGGTGATTGCGGCATGTTTCTTAGCTAAACATCCTCAGTAAAGTAAAACCCGACTTAGCTAAACATCCTCAGTAATGTAAAACCCGACTTGGCTAAACATCCTCAGTAATGTAAAACCCGACATGGCTAAACATCCTCAGTAATGTAAAACCCGACTTGGCTAAACATCCTCAGTAATGTAAAACCCGACTTGGCTAAACATCCTCAGTAATGTAAAACCCGACTTGGCTAAACATCCTCAGTAATGTAAAACCCGACATGGCTAAACATCCTCAGTAATGTAAAACCGACTTGGCTAAACATCCTCAGTAATGTAAAACCCGACTTGGCTAAACATCCTCAGTAATGTAAAACCCGACTTGGCTAAACATCCTCAGTAATGTAAAACCCGACTTGGCTAAACATCCTCAGTAATGTAAAACCCGACTTGGCTAAACATCCTCAGTAAAGTAAAACCCGGCTTGGCTAAACATCCTCAGTAATGTAAAACCCGACTTGGCTAAACATCCTCAGTAATGTAAAACCCGACTTGGCTAAACATCCTCAGTAATGTAAAACCCGACTTGGCTAAACATCCTCAGTAATGTAAAACCCGACTTGGCTAAACATCCTCAGTAATGTAAAACCCGACTTGGCTAAACATCCTCAGTAATGTAAAACCCGACTTGGCTAAACATCCTCAGTAATGTAAAACCCGACTTGGCTAAACATCCTCAGTAATGTAAAACCCGACATGGCTAAACATCCTCAGTAATGTAAAACCCGACTTGGCTAAACATCCTCAGTAATGTAAAACCCGACTTGGCTAAACATCCTCAGTAATGTAAAACCCGACTTGGCTAAACATCCTCAGTAATGTAAAACCCGACTTGGCTAAACATCCTCAGTAATGTAAAACCCGACATGGCTAAACATCCTCAGTAATGTAAAACCCGACTTGGCTAAACATCCTCAGTAATGTAAAACCCGACTTGGCTAAACATCCTCAGTAATGTAAAACCCGACATGGCTAAACATCCTCAGTAATGTAAAACCCGACATGGCTAAACATCCTCAGTAATGTAAAACCCGACTTGGCTAAACATCCTCAGTAATGTAAAACCCGACTTGGCTAAACATCCTCAGTAATGTAAAACCCGACATGGCTAAACATCCTCAGTAATGTAAAACCCGACATGGCTAAACATCCTCAGTAATGTAAAACCCGACATGGCTAAACATCCTCAGTAATGTAAAACCCGACTTGGCTAAACATCCTCAGTAATGTAAAACCCGACTTGGCTAAACATCCTCAGTAATGTAAAACCCGACATGGCTAAACATCCTCAGTAATGTAAAACCCGACATGGCTAAACATCCTCAGTAATGTAAAACCCGACTTGGCTAAACATCCTCAGTAATGTAAAACCCGACTTGGCTAAACATCCTCAGTAATGTAAAACCCGACTTGGCTAAACATCCTCAGTAATGTAAAACCCGACATGGCTAAACATCCTCAGTAATGTAAAACCCGACTTGGCTAAACATCCTCAGTAATGTAAAACCCGACATGGCTAAACATCCTCAGTAATGTAAAACCCGACTTGGCTAAACATCCTCAGTAATGTAAAACCCGACATGGCTAAACATCCTCAGTAATGTAAAACCCGACTTGGCTAAACATCCTCAGTAATGTAAAACCCGACTTGGCTAAACATCCTCAGTAATGTAAAACCCGACTTGGCTAAACATCCTCAGTAATGTAAAACCCGACTTGGCTAAACATCCTCAGTAATGTAAAACCCGACTTGGCTAAACATCCTCAGTAATGTAAAACCCGACATGGCTAAACATCCTCAGTAATGTAAAACCGACTTGGCTAAACATCCTCAGTAATGTAAAACCCGACTTGGCTAAACATCCTCAGTAATGTAAAACCCGACTTGGCTAAACATCCTCAGTAAAGTAAAACCCGGCTTGGCTAAACATCCTCAGTAATGTAAAACCCGACTTGGCTAAACATCCTCAGTAATGTAAAACCCGACTTGGCTAAACATCCTCAGTAATGTAAAACCCGACTTGGCTAAACATCCTCAGTAATGTAAAACCCGACTTGGCTAAACATCCTCAGTAATGTAAAACCCGACTTGGCTAAACATCCTCAGTAATGTAAAACCCGACTTGGCTAAACATCCTCAGTAATGTAAAACCCGACTTGGCTAAACATCCTCAGTAATGTAAAACCCGACATGGCTAAACATCCTCAGTAATGTAAAACCGACTTGGCTAAACATCCTCAGTAATGTAAAACCCGACTTGGCTAAACATCCTCAGTAATGTAAAACCCGACTTGGCTAAACATCCTCAGTAATGTAAAACCCGACTTGGCTAAACATCCTCAGTAATGTAAAACCCGACTTGGCTAAACATCCTCAGTAAAGTAAAACCCGACTTGGCTAAACATCCTCAGTAATGTAAAACCCGACTTGGCTAAACATCCTCAGTAATGTAAAACCCGACTTGGCTAAACAAGCTATATCAAGTAATATTAAAGCAATTGATAAAGTTAATAAAATTACCAGTTTCATACATTAGTTAAACAATTTTTATTCGTAACGTACATCATGTGTTATAATATTTTGAAGAAGGAATTGTCCACACACCGGAGTTAATAACTAATGTATTGGAAATTATGCACCCTAACAAAAAAGTGGCATTTTTCTAAAATTTGGAAGTAGTTGTAACCGGAAGATCTTGTGCTAAGGTCACGTGTCTATGTAAATTTGCATCACACTTGGCAAAGCAGGTTAGGGGCGAAGGGTTTGGACCTGTTTGGGACTACCATGAATAATTACGTCAGAAGGGAGAAGCTAAAAGAAGTTGGATAGAGGTTTTTTAAACACTTAGGCATTCTTGTTTTCTTATACTAATTCAGATCCCGCTCTTGCCCGTGGAAAGTAAGTGACTCTAGGTGCTTATTAGCTTAGATCTAACAAGTTTACCAGGTGGCTGCAAAGTGGAATAAATCTAGATAATTTGCACTTTAGTAACAATATAAGTTCATTTTTCGGACATATTGTTACCTTTTGATAAGAAACACTTGTATGTCTTCAACTACTTACGAAAAATCCTAACTTTAACTAATATCAGATATTTCATTTACAAATTGTGTTCCAAGTGTCTATTTTGTATGACAGAACTGACTGTGAAGGTGCACGGAGTAAAATCTTCCTTTTCCCTCCACTTTCACTAGACGCTCATTATAATTTAGCATAAATTAAGCGATAGCATATGTTTTCATAAATCAGCTGATTTCATGTTATAGGTTATGTGGTAGAACAGCTGATTTAACGCATAGGTGATGTTACTTTAGCTATTGTACATTGGTAAAATATAATGATAATATTAGATATTTTTATCCAATTTCAATATATTTTAATAAATAACTAGAATTAATTCAACATAATGACAATGAGCTAGATATTTTTATTCCAATTTTTAAAATGAAAACGTCCCTAGACGCGTTCGACGCTTTTAAGCACCTATTTCAATACGGATTTCCGGTTGGCTAGATTATTTTGTTATTACCTAGACCAAGTTATTAATAGATTCTATTCAAATCTCTACTAAGTACATTGTTCAATATAAATATTCACGTCCTCAATAATACTGACTGAAATAGGCCTCACTCTGCCCGGATACAGTCTTCAGGGCAAAAATAATGTTAGAATGAATAAAAAATATTTAATATAAAAATCCTTCTCGTCTTATACTACTAACAATTAAAATCATTTAAAATATACTCTCCATCCTTTGAAATAAACTTCATTTATCACAAAAATGTAACGTAATATAAAAGTAAGATTTTTCAGTTTATTATATTCCGCAATAAGTATCGCCGTAAGTGACCGATTCCTCTACTGCCGGTTAAGTTTTTTTATATAGGCCCTACATATACTGAACTTTAAAGAACAACCCCACGTGTTTCACTTAACAAAATTCACAATAAAATCTGGCTTAAAAATATAAAAATTAAAGTCATATTTCCATTTTGTGCATCATGATGAACTACTTATATTTCTCACACATATTGTATGGCAGACAGATGTTAATATAACATTTATGTATTCTTTAACGAAAACCAATTCCCAAATTTCTTTACAGTTAAATACTTTTCTTTTACAGTTTTCCGTTGAGATGAATAATTTAAATAGTCTAATACTCATTGATCATATAAAGGGAACTTAGTTTTATATTAAATCTTTAATATTATTACTTTGTCTAATAAACACTTCCGAGATTATTAGAACTATAAATAATTTATAAGTAGCCTATCACTCAAGAAGAACACAACTATATAGAATACTAAAAACACAAAGCTCTATTAATAGTAAAGAAACATGTGTCTGTATAGATAAATAAACAACTGCACACTAACTCACTAGACAATATACTTTTTCGTCATGCGCGTTTCAGTCTCTCGTGCCATCAACAGGGACGATACTACAAATTTACAACTATGTTGAAACGCGTATGACAATAACGCGTATGACTTTTGTGAGTTCGTGTGCAGTTATTTATTTATAACCTTAACTCATAAGCCAGCTCAATTATTGCTTATGCATCTGTTATGTATACTATAGTAAAATTAGAGTGATACAATCTTTACAACATTTGCTCTTTGATTGATTTTTGAGTACTTTTCACTCCACATGGATGTAACACACAACGAATAGTTACTGGTAAAGAAATGGGAGTAGCCTTTAAAAGTAGACGTTAAAAAGTAAGTAAAATTGTAGGTAATTGTTGCTAACTACTTTTAATCTTTATAGAGATATGAAAATCTATAATACTTTTTGTGTTAAAATGTTTATTCTAAACCAGAGCTTATGCAAGCGGCAGGTGGGAGGATACACGCACTGACTATTAATTAAACATAGGTTGTAACACACCCTTCTTGGAATAGAAAACTGTTTCTATACTTGAAATCTGAAACAAAATATGGCACATCAACAAACACATCATTAAGGGTTGGGGTGAGGGTAGTGTCAACAGAAAGTGGAGGCGGGCGCCTGTCAGTAGGTCTGTAACTAAATGTTATTTCATGAAAGATATAATCCAGATAAGGGTGAGTATAAAAGGGTGCATTATGTGTGATAATAGAGTGACTGGCGGCGTGTATTGGGGGGGGGGGAGCTAATTGTTGTAGCCCTTAGTCACCCACCTGTCAGCTCGCAATATGTCACCGCACAAGACTACATAGTTGTATTTGTGTTGTTCATGTCGTAGCGATTGTTACAATAGTTTAGTTTCAAAACAAGTTGCTGAGAATTAAGTTTTAAAAAGTTTTAAAAATACTCTTCAATGAAATGAGATTCACTGCCTTAAATATTTCATCCCTCTCATTTCCCTTATAACTTTGCTGTCTACTTTAACAACGCATCTGTGACCAACTAATGTTGGATTTTGTACTTAGCCCCTATTGCCAAGTGTTCACAGATTGACTATGCGTTTGGACAGTAGTTAGGGGATTGCTCAAGAGGCGAAAGGTAAGTCATGCCGATCTGTGCTTTTACTTCAAGGGGATGGAAATTTAACTTTTCAGTTGTGGAAATTATAGCATTAAAAATACACAGAAATCAATAGAGATTTTTCACACGTATTTATTTGCTTGTAGTATGGCATTCTTAAAAACATCCATGACTCTGCAACAGTCCTCAAGTTCTAATAGGATGGGTTTATGCCCACCTGGGACCAAGCCTCTAGTCTGAGGATCCGGCTCTTAGGTAAGGCAATCATGGATAACGGTCCGATGCACTACCTGCAACGAGCTAATCAGACTAGGTAGAGATGTACGGAAACCTGGCCGAATCTACTGGTCCCGAGTAGTTATGGAAAAGTGGTCCCTGGTTGAAGTTCGTCTCGTCCCAGGAGCGGGCCAGTGACCCATCTAGGCCTTATAGCCTCCTATAAGGGGGCTAGTCACTCCGGCCGGAGTCACGAGTTTGAGGTTGGATTCGGGAGGGTAGGGGTTTCACACACTAGACTAGAGATAATCCCAACATTTCGGATCTCTTCGTGTGCTTTGGCCGGGATGTGGAGTCGGAAGACAGGTAGTTCTTCTTTTTTCAACATCTGTCTCCTTCTTCCATGCGTGTAAGCGCGCATGCGCGTGAGAGGTATTAAACCTTAAATAGGCCTGAAGGATTTAACATTACTTTCGTGCTCTTCGACAGGATGTGACATCGTAGTAAATAAATCCTCTGTTCTAATAAACGTCAAGTAAACCAGTCGATATGGAAGGGTGCCTAGCCCAAATATATCTCCATTAAATCGCACTTTAAGAGGAAGGGATCGTTTAGAGTCAAACGTAAAAATAGCGGAAGAATATTGTAAATTACATTCAGTGGGGGGGGGGGGAGGGGAGTAAAGGATATTGATCCAACGGATTAGGATGCAGACTTTAGGAAAACATCATCACAGGGTTCTTGAACTGCCAAGTCGGGGGATTTCATAAGCTCTAACCGTAACGCATACGGCTGGTGGGAAAACCAACCATTGTCTCGAGCCTGTTGCAAAACCTGAAGCTACCAAATACCAAGAAACGCCACTTTGCAAACCACGATCCCATTGTTGCCTGTGACGTTTGACGAATCTTTCGAACAGAAACTTTGTAACGTCACATCTTGTACGAACTTATTGTAGACTTCCCGATCCAAACTCTGACAATGATTGCTTTACATTATTTAGCCGCAGTTTGTTTTCAAAGTATTCATTATTCTAAGCGTTTGTATATTGTTATACCACAAACTACAGCCCATCCAGAAATCCTTTCTGGGAGTATGTTTTACTCCCCTATCGAGTGTCAGGATAGGGGAGTATCCCTGACTTTCTTGAGGAGACTAGAGCCTAATCTTTATCCCTATTATGTTCCTCTGTCTGTAAAGGCCGCAAGTCTGTCACAATATAATTACAACTATAAGAAACTCACAAACTTTATTCAACATAACATCACTCTAGCTTCACGATTTTCATAGTTCGTTGTTACGTCAGATAAGACATAAATATTTGTTTAAAGTCTAGATGTAACGTATGACCTGAATTATTATAACGTTGCAATACCGTCTGTCTCTTTACTTTGGCTATAATCTTCCGTAGGGAAAACATAATCAATAATTCAAACTAAGGTTACGACAGCTAATATTTATTGTATATAGATCACTGTTGACGGCTTCGTAAATGTGGGAATATCTAATTCAAGATTAAACATTTTGGGTGAAAATTGAAAATGTTTTTGTGTTTACAGATCCTCCAAGTGAAGGTGAAAACCGACAGTGAAGGAGAAGTAGACAAATAACAATGCTATATGGTATGTATGAAGTGTATATTTGCGTTAACATCTCGCACACAGAAACCCTGTAAGACCCTGAGGCAGATTCAACAGAATAGTTAGCAAGAGAAGGTACAAGAGAAATGGACATTACGAGACTACATGTTACAACGTTTGAACCATTGAGGGTTAGGGGAAGTAAGGGGTCTGGCTGAGAAACCCGACGGAACGAAGAATGAAAACCCTCTTCTTGTTGGGTCTGCCCTGAAGTAGTAAAATTTAATTATCTAATCAATCCCCAAAGGGATACGAAAGACTGAGGGAATGTAAATAAAAATATCCGGTGAATAGTAGTAAAGGCGTGAAAGATTAAATTAAAAGAATTGAAAGTTTCTAGTTTAATTTGTTACGACGATGCGTATGTAAAACTAAATGGGAACGATTTGGTGACGTCATGACTCGTGGAAGGTGTGACAGTTCGAAGACACGTGGGAATAAAACAGTAGCACATGACTTCATCACGTAGTAGTTCACAAGAGGTGTTTAAGAAATTGGAGATGAACGAATGTTTTCCCGAAAATTTGCGTACGCAAAACATGGTACCAAATCTTAACATCTGTTACATGATATATTCAGAAAAGTCGTAACATTTTTAAAGTGAGGTTTCATACAAAATTTGTTTTCATTACTCTTTAGCTTTCTTATTTTCTGAATGTTTATTAGCAGTAATTTAAAACGAAAGTCAAAGATAAATTATATTATTTCCTAATATGTTAAAGTGTTAATAGGCTAGCTATCGAATAAAATTATTTGTAAATAAATTAAGCTATATTATTAATAAATAATTAGGATATATTAATATTATTATAATTTTCACTTATATTATTTAAGTGAAATATTTATGAAAATTTATAATATAATTTTTAATTACGTTTAATTATAATACAGTTTAATTTTGTAAATACGATAAGACTTAAATTTAAATTTATAACCTAAACGGAGTTATAAAAGTGAATTTAAAAATGTAAAATTTAAACGAGGAATAAGGTTATGTTATGACTATGACCAATCGTAACCCATGACTAATGACATTGTATATGACATTATAGTATACAATAAATACATACAAACACATGAACTATTATAGACTTTGACGAGGTTATGTTAGGCCCTTAGATAACGCTCCCGCCTGCAGTAATATGTTTGTCGTGGCGTTTTTTTACAAATTTTCACTGGAGCTGGCTTGAAATTAAGTAAATTACCGCTTCAATGGCTGAGCATAGGGAAATATGGATTAGATCAACATTGAGTGTGAACAGGGCCATACTGAGTGTGGGAGACGAAAGTGGGAGAAAAAGGTTGCCTTGATTTATCACTGTTCTGAAAAACAAAACTTGTTCGTCATTTAAGAAGACTAAGGAAAAATATTTGATAAATAAGTTGTAAACTCTGAAACTTGCATCAGAAAGGATGAGATGAGGATTTTCTATTACTGTTAGGGCTGTTGTAAAACATGGAAAGAATTACTCATCAAAAAAATATATAGAAATACGTATAATCTTATTTTGAAATTTGAAGTAACCTTTCAGGATTAAATCTGAGTATAAAGAGAAGAGAATCCTTTACTTTGCAGAGATATTTTTTGTTTTAAAATTATGTACCCAAGGATGACTTTTTTTTCAAGAAACATCTACCGAAACTTTCTATAAATAAACACAACAATAGGTTTAGAAGAAATATTTACTTACAGAAATAAGTCGCTTGCGCCAAGAACTAACAGAATAAAGTTACAAAAAATGTCTAGATTTAGTCTATTCTAAATATTTGGCGTGAAACATTTGGTCGATGCGTATTTGTAGCATCGGAGGTCGTTCTGTGAATGAAGCAGCTTATGAATGGTTCGCCACTATTACATTATCCTGACCTTGAGTCGGTTGATGGAATAACATTAGCGGGTCGGGACGGCGCTATTTGAATACAGACTTAATTATGCATCTCAGTAAATCCGCCTCGACACCACGATATTCTTTACTTTGCCAGAACTGTACCTGTTTATATTTGCATTTCATTACACTTCACTGACACAGTTTGCTTAATGTAATGGGAAATAGGCTGTTCCTATCAACACGTTTCACATAATAAGGAAATGGTGCACAGACATGCAGGAAGGCAAAGAGAAATTAACTTTGTAACCAATAAAATTGTTTAAATTGAATGCAATCATGCAAATTAAGTTAAATAATTAATTTTCAAATATTTTGTTTCATATGGTTTTCAATTATCAAAGTGAATTCTTTGTGTGTAAAAGTGTGTCTGCGTTGCTAAAACAAGCAAAAATAACTTTAATCGGATAGTTTATATCTAGTTGTGACACACACACACAGACACACACACACACACACACACACACACACACACATACACACACACACACACACAGACACACACACACACACACATACACACACACACACACACACACACACACACACACACACACACACACACACACACACACACACACACACACACACACACACACACACACACACACACACACACACACACACACACACACACACACACACACACACACACACACACACACACACACACACACACACACACACACTAATCAGCTATGTTTTGTATATAACCATCACAACAGCTGTAGTATTGAGATTACAAGAACTGGTGCATCCTAGGCCCATCTTGGGATAAATAGTTAGCCAGCTGGGGTGTATACTGTACAATAGAGGAACTGGTAAATGGCTACATCTTAAGCCCATGTAGGAATAAATGGTTAGCCAAGCTTGGGTATATGCTGTAAAAGCGAGAAGTTTGTTGAATGGCCCCATCTTAAGCCCATCTTGAAAAAAAATGGTTAGCCAAGCTAACCAGAGGAGAACGGCCTATGCTGTGGTTAATGAATGTGGGGATATATGTAGTATGAAAGAAGAACTGGTGAATGGCCAATTTAAGGATAAATTTTTAACCAGGTTTGGTTATATGAGGTAAGAGGAAAGAACTGGTGAATGGAAAATTTAAGGATAAATTTTTAACCAGGTTTGGTTGTATGAGGTAAGAGGAAAGAACTGGTGAATGGCCAATTTAAGGATAAATTTTCAACCAGGTTTGGTTATATGAGGTAAGAGGAAAGAACTGGCGAAGGCCCAATTTAAGGATAAATTTTCAACCAGGTTTGGTTATATGTGGTAAGAGGAAAGAACTGGTGAATGGCCAATTTAAGGATAAATTTTCAATCAGGTTTGGTTATATGAGGTAAGAGGAAAGAACTGGTGAATGGCCAATTTAAGGATAAATTTTCAACCAGGTTTGGTTATATGAGGTAAGAGGAAAGAACTGGTGAAGGCCTACCCTAAGTAGATCTTGGTAAATTTAGGTAACCCGTTATTAACAGGACCATTTTGGGTGTTATTTCTACAGTTCCATAGATTCGACGTATTCAAGCTTGAGTAGGCTATACCTACGTTATAGGTTAGAATACGTATAGCTTTACTACAAATATGTACAGTTACAATCATGTTGTAACTGAATCTCGTTTGAAAATACAAATTGGTATTTCTGTGAGCTGTTCGGTATAATTTTACCTATCACCATTTTCTTAGATTGTGTTTGGTTTTACATAGTTGCTTAGAGGCTTCAAGTTTGTTTCAAGTTTTATAATTCGTCAGGTATTGCCTATCTATTAGGCGACGAGGTTTTATTGGTGAGTGTGGTTTGACGATGGGTACGTCATGGTTTCGCTGGTGATGAATTTGCGGCTTTATTTGTGTGTGTGGGTTGTCTGTTAGTTTGATTATTATGTTAAGCAAATTGATTGTATTTTGGCGAATCTTCAATACAAAATTAAACTTATTGATCATGCCTTCTACAGGAAGATCGTTTCAAAACCGTTATGCATGGCAAATTTAACACACATAAGCCAAATCAACCCGGGGAATGAGTTCATTTCAAGGCATATATGGCTAACTGACCATCTGGTTTAGAATAGTGTAAGGAATTTGTTTAAATAAATATAACCACTGTTTTGTTTGCAAGCTAGTAAAGAACCTTGGTTTTGTTTTATTTTAATATAATTTCTATTACAGCACAGATTGTAATTATTTTATACATTAAACCTGTCTTAAATTCTTTACAATTCTTTAACCTTTCGATATAAAATTTCTAACCTCTTTTGTAAAAACATAAATTCTTATATCACATTTTTTTATCTTCATTCTTTTATAAAAACTACAATAAATTTATATTTAATTTATAATAAAAAATAATCCTTTCTTTGCTAATTTTAAACCCACACGAGAACAACAAAAATATCTCAACAGTCTTTATCTCTGACATATCTTATCTCCATACACGAAAATTATTTAAGCCTTTTTTATAACTTAAAATTACCTAATAGGATCCAAGAATCTGTTTTCCAAAATTTTACTTTTTAATTTTAAATCGTTCTGTCAAAACTCAACATAATTTACTTCGCAATTTTTGTAATGAAAAATTCAGTGTCGTTTTTGTAACGCTTTTTCTGTTTTAAAACCTTTATAAAATTCTTAAATAATTTCGAAACTAATTATTTTCTTTCATATAGGCCTACTCGTTTTACTGGTCAACCACTATTCTAAAAAAGTTACGTTACAAAACAGCCATGTCTCATGGCTTCAGAAAAGTGATAATCAAATGGAATTTGTTTGCCCAAATATTTAAAATCTCTTTTTCTACTAATTATTTTGTTGCATTTAACTACCTTTAATTTTTAAATTTTTAGTTATTTATTTTATGTTTAAAACTGTCTTTTACTTTATTTTTACCTTTCAAAAATGTATTTTCAAACATTTTTATTTGTATCTTTTCAATCTACAAAGGGAGAGTTCGTCATTTTAGTTTGAGGTAGCTACCACAAACTAACACTATCCCCTCCATTTTCTTTCTAAAATAAAACCACTACTCAACCGCATTTTCATCTTTTGCAAATTTTATTCAAATTTAAAGTTTAAAATTTCAACGTTCCCCAAAAATTCAACATAAAATTTTTAATTTATTTGAGAGAGAGACAGAAAAGCTAAAATCTGACCTTTCCGGAGTTAATTTCTTCCTTGTCTGCCGTTTGCGTGATTTCATCTCTCTCCCCTTTGTGGCTGGCCAACTTGGATGTTGGACTCGTCCAAATTTGGCGC